>JBAGKO010000008.1:2901713-2911753 GCA_037177275.1 Acacia concinna
TATGTTTTTTTAATTTTCATGCATATATATAGTGTTATTTTATCATTATTAATTAAATTATAATATTTTAATATGATCAGTTGAACCCCAGTTTGACCCGGTTGAACCCTAAACTTAAATCGTGACCGGTTCGATACCCAATCCAATTTTTTACCTTGCGTCTCTAAAATGAGAATTTGGGGTTTTTTTTTTTTCCGTAGGAGTAATAGAAGAATCCATATTCATATTCATAGTTGGTTGGGTAACAAACGAGGATGCAATATTTTGGGTGCATTTGGCAATTATATAACGATTTCTTCGACACTTCCGTAAATCCCCAAGTGCCTTCCTTGTTACCTACCCTCTCATTTACAACCTGTCCTTCCTTGGGATCCCCTCTTGATCTTCGCACCCTCCAATCAATATCATTTCCTTTTTCCTAACCACAAATCCAATACTATTATTATCACTTCAATAATATTTCATTTATAAGTCATTTTCAAGTTTCAAACATACTCTGCTTCATATAAACTGCAGAATACTTCATATTTAAATAACCATTCTTTAAAAATTAACAACTTTCTGACATTACTCCTATTTAATATACTCCCTCCAGTTCACAGAATGAGTGTGTTTATAATAAATATTGTAAAAGTGACTTATTTGTAATTGTACTCTTGTGAAAATAATATTGAATAATTTGATATATATTTAAAATAATTATAGCAAAAATTATTTATAAGTTACTTATGCAAAAGTAAAACTCGTTTGTTTGAAATGTTCAAAAGTCACCTTTGATAGGAAATAACTAAAAAATACATGAAAATTATAACAAAAAAAATGAAAAATAAATTTTCACAAAACTGAAAAAAAGCTAACAATATATAATTAATAATATAATTAAATAATTTTTTAGAATTCTCTAAAAAAATCAACTGAGTCTTATCATTACGACCAAATAGATATATATTAAATGTAAATATATTGTGATATTTATATTACCTATGTCTTAATCATAAGACCCGTTAACGTTTTTTTAGAGAAGTTAAGGAAGCAAAATAAATTACTTAATTATATAATATGTTATGTTTTATCATATTATATATTATTTTATATGTTAAACAAAATATTTTGACGTAAATGATAAATTATATCGTGTGTTATGTTTTAATAACTCCGTTCCAATATTTTAACAACTATCACTTGGGCGTTGTAACAAATGAATAAGCGGAATTGATAACTTAGTAGACCTGATTTACAACTTTGATAGCGAGTTTTGATAACTCCGTTCCAATATTTTAATAACGCTCATGTGATAATTTTTAAAATATTTAAACGGAGTTATTAAAAATCGCTATCAAAATTGTAAATTAGTCCTCATAAGTTGTGAATTCCGTTTACTTAGTTGTTATAACGCCCAGGTGATAGTTGTTAAAATATTTCAACCGAGTTGTCAAAACTTGCTATCAAAATTGTAAATTGGACCTACTAAATTGTTAATTCCACTTACTCAATTGTTACAACGCCCAAGTGATAGTTGTTAAAATGTTGGAATGGAGTTATCAAAACTCGCTATCAAAGTTTTAAATTGGACCTACTAAGTTGTCAATTCTGCTTACTAAGTTGTTAATTCTCTCTTCGGACCTTGGGACTTTTTTTTTAAGGGATAAAATTAGGGTGAGACTTTTCAGTAAATGTTGGAACGAAGTTGTCAAAACTCGTTATCAAAGTTGTAAATTGAGACTACTAAGTTGTTAATTATTCTCTTCTTACCTTAGAACTTCTTGGTAAGCGGATAAAATTGGTGAGACTTTTTAATAATTATATTTATTCCTTTGGACTTTATTGCCATTTTCCCTTTTTTTAGAAGGAGTAGCTACTAAAATTATGTAATTCAAAATGTTAATTAAAGGGAAAATCTTATATAAAGACAATTAAATTACCCAAATTCTAATTTAAGTAATTGAATTTAACAAATTATATATTAAATTATGCGTCCTAATTAGAAATTTAAAATTTCAATTAAATTACATCTATATCCATTAATTTTATTGAAAAATGTTATCTATTATTTTTTTTACTTGAGAAAATTATGATCAATTAATTACTTAAAAAAATAAGTACATATGATCTTTTGATACTAGGAGTATATATAATTGGAAATGGTGAATTCTTATGTACTTCAATGTTTCACAAATATTTTTATATGAAAATTTTCCTTTTAGTAAAATAAATAATCATGGATTATATTCAAAATATATACAATATATTGGATTCAAAATTTAAAATGGAGTCATAAAATTTTGAATAAAAATATAAATTATAAATATGATAATAAATTTTCACGTAAATTGATTTCACCTAATAGATTCCAATTTTTTATAATATTTTTTTATATGGCTGAATATTGTATATAAAAAGAATGTTACATATGATTAATGTTTGAAAATAAGTATGAGAATAAAGGAAGTTATACAGTACTTTTCAAATAATTAATTGATAGATCAAATCATAGAGTTATGTTTTCAAGTTTTTTATTTTAATAATTATGAGATATGAATGTAATTTGACTGAAATTTTAAATCCCTAATTATGACGTATAACCTAATATATAATTTGTATAACCTAATATATAATTTGTTAAGTTCAATAACTCAAATTAAAATTTGGATAATTCAACTATCTTTATATAAGATTTTCCCTTACAAGCAATAAATATATTAAATATATACTATTTTTTGAATTATAATTTTATTTTTAAAGAGTGTATATATGAGAAATAATGAGTGAAAATTTATGGATCATTTGTAAGTTCCTTACATATATTCGTCAGGTTCTCTAATTACATGTGATCATGTGTCCTATTTATTATTTTGAGTTTATAGTTAAATGATAATAATTCAAATATAAAATACATGACCACATGTAATTGGAAGACTTAACAAAATAAATCTAAAGAACTTGACATAGATATTTTTCAAAATTTATTACAGAGATAATAAGTTGCATGTATTGAATGAGGGTAAAAATAGAAAGATTAGTTTGAAATTTCAGATAAAAATATTTGTTTCTTTCATTAAGGACCATTCCTATGAATCATAATATTCCTTATTAAAAGTACAGGGGAGTGGCACTTATTTTCTTAACACTCTACTTAAAGGTTTGATTTGAGTTATCATAGCTAAAAGTTATTGGCTATATCTACATCTTTATATATACATTTTTTTGAGTGAAAATCTTTATATATAAATTTAAAACTATTGTTGTACTATATCCATAAGGTGCAATTCTAAATTTTTTCATAAAATACAATTCCTCCGTAGCATGTTCAATTTGTGTTGTATTGTAGTGTTATTTTATTCCAAAACCAGGAATTATCTTTTTTCCTTAATTAATTAGCATCTCCAATATTTTAACCATTAAAAAAGAAAGAAAGAAAAGCAAGGTGATTCCCTTTGAGAGTTTGAGCATAAAAGCACGATATACCTTTTTAAAAATACGTGAATGATGTGAAGTTATGATTTTGATCAAACAGTGTGGGCTATAATCGAATAACATATTGGTTTTTTTTTTTGCCACATATTTTTTCTATACCTAACAACATATAATAAATTAGAAACTCCACTACGCAAAACAAAAAAAAAACATATAGAAACAAGATCAGATAGAAGATTCTCCACTGTTAAATAATCCATGCCTATACACACAATTTGCGCTTGCTTATCATTTGAAGAGCCAAAGCAAACCCTATTTTTTCGCATTAAAATCATTTTTAGGATTTTTCGGTGATAGTTTGATTTATTATCGTAACAAGTAGACTTGAGTGCGTACGTAATGGAATACTCACTATTTATATAATTTATAATTTATAATAAAGCCACTATTTATATAGTGGAAACAGCACACAGCCACATATCATAAATCAAAGCAATTTAAAAAAATAATCAGAGAGAAAGAATCTAATAATTACTTTTTTTAATAACAAAAACCGAGAGAGAGAGAGAGTGTGTGAGTGAGAATTATTAGAATCTGAAAATCAGGAAAGGGATTAAACTAAATTAGAAGCCGGTATTGGAGTCCGAGAAGGAAGAGAACAGGTCGCTTCAATTTCAAAAAGACACAGAAGCGACGAAGCCACCAAAACGAGTAGGGCTTTCCACCACACAGAGCCCACCGAGGGGGAGCCCACCGGAGCCGAGAGCCACCACTGCTCCAACGGACTCCTTCTCTTCTTCCTCTCCCTCTCGTTTCTCAGGTCCTTCTCTCTTTCCAGCTGACTTTTCTCCGATCTGGGTTTGTTTCATTCCTTGTTTTGTAGTGGTTTTTGTGGGTTTTGAGTTGTCAGGAAGATCATTCTCAGTAATGGTTAGGATTTAAAATGATTTGCGTCTATGAATTTTAAAAAATCTTCGTTGAATTTGTAATGGGGCGTTACCAGTTTAAATTGGAACTAAATGTTTTTGCATAATTCAGGCTGGGGGAAGTTTGTATCTTGTGATCTGTTCGATTGTTATCTTTCTGAAAAGGGGTTTAATTCTTATTCTCTTAATCAGCCTTTGTATATTAATTGACACGAGTCTCATTATCATTTTGTGCAGATCAGCTGCTTGGATAAGGCAGATAAGTCTTCCTGGCAAAACTTTTTTTCCCTGGGTTTTAAGTTCTATTGTTTACTTTCCTGCATTCCAAACTCCTGTGATCGTGTGGATTACGGTTTGTCTTGTTTGAACACCCACCAAGTTCAGCTTTTTCAAGGGTTTTGACTCTGAAGGCAGGTTTTGGTGTATGGCAGTGTGGAAAAGAAATCAAGGTTGACGTAGGCGTTGAGCTTTTCTGGCTTGAAGTTTCTTCCAGAGAACTATCTGGGAAATTCTTCCTGATATGTCTGGGCTTGTGGAAGAGCAAAACAGTGGTATGGATCTTTCTAAGAGCAACAGTGGTTCTGAACCTTCCACTTCTTACAGTGGTTTCAAAGTAGCAAATCTAAGTGAAACAATACTGGACACAAAGGAGTCTGCAAATTTGAAAGATCGTTATGTTCTTGGCGAGCAGTTAGGTTGGGGGCAGTTTGGTGTTATCAGGGCGTGCACGGACAAGTTGACTGGAGAGGTTTTAGCCTGTAAGTCAATTGCTAAAGATAGATTGGTAACATCAGATGATCTGCGAAGTGTCAAACTTGAGATTGAGATAATGGCTAGGCTATCTGGCCACCCAAATGTTGTGGATCTCAAGGCAGTTTATGAAGAGGAGGGCTTTGTACATCTGGTTATGGAGCTTTGTGCTGGTGGTGAGCTATTTCACCGGCTAGAGAAGCATGGGCGATTTTCTGAATCTGAAGCCCGAATTCTCTTTAGGCACCTCATGCAGGTGGTTTTATATTGTCATGAAAATGGGGTTGTTCATAGAGATTTGAAGCCTGAGAACATTCTCTTAGCAACAAGATCCTCTTCATCTCCAATTAAATTGGCAGATTTTGGACTTGCAACTTACATTAAGCCTGGTACTTGTCTTGTTTACTTCCTTGGAAGAGAATTATTCCTTTGCAGTTTTATCTTTTCCCTGTAAATCCAACTGATTCGTTTGCTTCAAATTGGACTTTGGCTTAAGCAGGACAAAGTTTGCATGGGCTAGTAGGGAGTCCATTCTATATAGCCCCAGAGGTACTTGCAGGTTCTTATAACCAGGCTGCTGATGTTTGGAGTGCAGGTGTCATTCTTTACATTTTACTAAGTGGCATGCCTCCGTTTTGGGGTAAGACCAAGTCACGAATCTTTGAAGCCGTTAAGGCTGCTGACCTGAGGTTCCCATCTGAACATTGGGATCATATTTCTAAATCAGCCAAGGATTTGATTAAGGGAATGCTCTGCACAGAGCCTTCTCGAAGGCTCACTGCTCAGCAGGTCTTAGGTAAGCTTGAAGCTGTTTCTCTTTGAAATTCTTGAGCATGCAAAGCAACCTTAATAGTCGTTGAGATGATGTGAAGATGATTATTATATCATAGCTAAATTAAATATAGAGTTTACTGTTGAACATTAAACAACTTGGCTTAGTTCCCTTATGGCGTGAGATTAATTCTAGTTCAGTTTATGGAAAGTGTTCCAAGCCCCTGCAATAATTCGATATTTCGATGTCATAATGCTTAAAACTATTAGTACTTGTACGGAAATACTTCACGATCATGTGCAGTCATTTATGATGTGTATGTACTCGACCTAGATTAAGCAGTCATGCAAGAAATATGTCATGCAACTCTCTGGTTCTCATGATTTCGCCCTAAAGATGAGTTTGTATAGTTAGTGCCATTAGCAACATTCTCTTTAGTGTGTGCTTGGTTTAGGTTTGATTGTTATGCAAATGCTATTAATTATCACTGCATTTACTGATGCGAAAGTTTCCTTTGTTGTCTGTTCTCATTCATTACTCACTGAAATGGGGAATGGATTTGGTGTTGACCCTTCATTTGAGAATTTGTCTTGTAGATCATTGCTGGATGGAGAGCAATCAAACAAATCCTGAACAACTAATTGAATGTGATATCAAAAGTTGTGGTGAATGGGATGTTGGTGATAGCTCATTCTCTGTCCCCTTTATGCCCAGGAATCAGGATATCAGCTTTGGCGCCGAATCTCCTGCATGTGATGCGCAGTCACCAACTTTCACATGCAGATCATCATTCTCTTCATTTCTGGCAGAACCATCAACTCCTTGTTCAGCTTTGGGTGGGTTTTCCTTCAAGAGTCATGGCGATTCTTTTGTTTTGGACTTCTCTTCTCCTGTTTCTTCAATGCCTAGCTTTGCATTTCTCAGCGCCAATTCTGTTGTTGAGAAACGGAGTTGTACATTAGAGTTCGCAACTAATGAATCTGTGAAGACAATTGCTGAAGGTATGTGCTGTGTTTCATCTTCTAAATCTCTTCACTGTTCCTCTAGCTTTGAAGTGATCATTCTGTATGAATATTAGCATATACGCATGGGCTTACTGTCAACTTATCATCTTTTTGTAATGTATAGCAGAAACAAGCGTGGTGAAACTACTTCTATCACCAGATTCTGCTCTTTGCTGTGGATCGGATGTTAAAGCGAGTAATCGTAAGCCAGTGGAGACTAAGAGGGCAGGTGGTGCCAATGGACATAGAGTTTTAGGAATTCACAGCAAGAGAAACCGGACGATTGGACTCGGCGAATGTGAGCAAATTGACCTTGTGGTGACTGAATCTGTCATTCGTTGGTCATCATGCACACAACTCCCAACATCTCTTAGGTCATCCCTTGTCTGTTGAAGAAAACAACACAATGACTTGTTGACAGATTAATTAAAAGAGTGGTCGATGCAGTGTCCCAAGTTGTGGCATGCCTGTGGAAGTTTTGTCTGCCTAACATGTACATGTCATCTGTAATTTGCATCATGGTTGCTGTCTCCGTTTGATGTTAGTTTTAGATTAGATTTGGCAGCAATTCTGTGATGTTTTCATGTCAAGTAGAGGTTCTCTAATTTTTCTCTCTTTGGTTTTTCTCTTCTCTCTATCTCTCTCTCTCTTTCTCCCCCTTCTCTTTGTGAATTACCATGAGTGTGAGAAAAATGGCAGTGTGCCTTGTTTGTAAAGGAAGTTGTTTTGATAGACATAGTTCTTCAGTTACCAATATCATAATTTGGTGTTTTGGTAACTCAACTCTTCAAGCTTCTGTACATATTTATCCCTTTTGCCTTTCAGGTTTGTCTAAATTTTGTTCTACAGTTCCTCCTGGTTAATTCAGCATGCCCTAGTAAACTATTGAGTATTTTGTAAGTTGAAATTTTGAATGAAAAACATTTATCCATATTCTGCCTCGTTTTTACCATTTATGGTAGATATTTTATCCATAACTCCCACTGTTCTTAAATATTACTCATCCCAGCCTAAATATAGGTCTAGGTAAGGAGTTGGTTTTGCCCAATAAAAATAAGATCTCAATCCATTTTATATCTTATATCTATAAATTTTTTTAAACCAATTTATGTAATTTAATGCCAAACAGGGGTATTTTAAGAAAATCATGTGACATCTGTGTGAATAAAATAATTTATCTAATTTTGTTTAATAAACCAAATTAGTGTAGTAAATAACATAGCATAGACTCAGGAGTTGGGGTAATATGAATTGGATTATGAGGGTTTGATTCCACATTAATGGACAAAGATTCATGATTGCAGTGAGGAATTACAGAGGGAAAGGTGGTGGAATAGGGAAGGTAGGTCATGATTAAGCTAAGGTAAAGCATCAAGGTCTCACTTATCCTATACATATGCCAAATTCAACGCACTTTGCTTTTATTATCATTATGACACTCTCTTGTATATGTCAACCCAAAAGATTCACAGCTTCATAATCATAACGTCTTTTGTTTGTTTATGTTTTCCTTTTTTTGTGCATTAATTTGTTTGGTTCCAAAAGGGGCCGTGTATTTTGGTTATTCCCAAAAGGACTCGTCAAGGAGAAAACAAGAAATTGCGGTTAGGCTTCAGATCACGTGAATTTCATAAATCTTTTTCATTAGTCCATAAGAAGAAAAGCAAGATGTGAGGGATCGTTTCGTGACAAAAAAGTCATAACTCGGTCAACATCTTTGTTGGCCAACTATAACTCTGTGAATAGCAAGTACAAGAGGACATTAATTATTTGGAGTCCATGTGGTTGCATTTATGAACATGTTAATTCCGTGATCCATTATCTTTGGATGGAAGAGAAGAAAAATAAGAAATAATATAGCATTGTCCTTATAAGAAAATATAAGAATGAATGAAAAAGTAGAGGAGAAAAATGATACCCACGTGCTTCTTTCAATTCACAGGATAACCCCCAACTTTAACCAAATCATCAAAACTAAGAAGGAAAAAAATAGTTAACACATTTAATATATCTTTAAATTTTTTTTGAAAAAGTTAACTTTATATTAAATGAGGTTTTAGGGGAAGAAAAAAAAAATGAAGAGTCACATTTAAGCATTGAGCGCATGGGCATAATTAACAAATGCTCTAAATAATTGGTCTGTCGGTCAAATAATATTTTTAGAAGTGACCTATATTATAAGTCATAGGGGTATTTCTCTCTCTAAAATCGCTTTGAAAAAAAGAGATCAGACCTATAATTTTTATATAAATATCATTATTATTATAACCAAAAGTCTTTGCCTTAATTGGTAACCCATGCAAAATGAGTATGTGGTGAGTGTGTGGGGAGGTGAGTCTCTCTTCTATAAAAAAAGAAGGCTATGTTAGAGGTATTTTTTTTTAAAAAAAAAAATATTATTGTCATTATAAAATTAGTCACTTTCCTTTCCTTTATGTTTTCTCCAATTTATTGAAGCATGAGAGAGAAAGCATTTAATTGCCATTTCTCTTTTCGTTGTGTGTGAATGAAACCAATATAATGCAAAAATCATAAACACATGGAGACAGGGAAGCACCAAAATGAAAGTGTCTGGTATGTGAAAGAACTGAAAAACAGAGAGACAGATCAGATGATGTTGTCAAAGAAAGTAAAGGTCAGGAGACTTTAGGCACAGCCTATTGAGAATGGGAGGGAGTAAAATGAATTAGGGACAAAATAAAAGAGGATATTCCTTCTTGTCTAACCCAAGAATATGTTGACTTTTATGAGTATTAATAAAGTTCCTTTCATGAGGCTGCACGTTTGACAACATGATGCTCCATTATTCGTGTAGTAACTTAACTATAGTTAATAATGGCAAAGAAAAAAAGGCATCACTATAATGAATAACAACGCCCCACGTCTGTCCTTGATATAAAGACTATCCATTATATAAGGCGTTTATAGAATAATATTTTGGTTCTAAATATAAGTACCTTATAAAATATTTCCTCCGGTCAATAGTACTCCTCTTTGTCTCAAAATATAAGAGACGACCATTACTTTTATTCCGTCTTAAAATATAAGAGACATTTAAAAAATGTATTGTACTTTAATTCCTTTTTTTCAATTATGCCCTTATTTAATATCAAGATATTAATGTTTATTTTGACCATAACAGTTATTATTCTCAATCAGAGAATAGAAGGGTAG
>JBAGKO010000008.1:2918748-2932048 GCA_037177275.1 Acacia concinna
TGGCTGTGATTATTGTTAGCATGATTAGTGGCTGATTGTTAATTGAGTTTTGGTGGTGAAGATGGTGGTTAGAGCTTTACTGTGCTACAAATGGAGTTTACTAATTTTCCATTAGCTTAATTCATGCATTATGTTTTATTGGTTGAATTGATTTTGTATTAGTACATGATTGTGAGACTTAGATGAGTGTTAATTTGTCTATAATGGATTGAATTACTCCTGTGTTGAATTTTATATTAGTGTACTTGGATTTTATGTTAAACCTATTTCCTTTGAATTGATGATATCATGCATTCTATATGATTATTAGTGTGTGTGATGAATTTAATTTAGGGAAAATGGCAATAGGGTCCCAAGGACCAAAGATAATTGCAAACAAGTCCCGCCAATTTAGATTCTCATCAAAAAGTCCCTAGGGACTTTTGAGAAATTATGTTCACAAGTGAAAAGACCTGCATACCCCTGCCCTTTTTGCACATGGATGTCAGAAGAGAGAGAAAGTAAAAATACAAAAATCGTGCGAGTACTGTTCACTCAACATGAAAAATTTTAACAACTTATCAGGCCGTGATGACAATTTCGTAAGCATGTTTTGACAACTTCCCAGGATAGATGCTGTTCACTCAGCCATATAAATTTTAATAAATTATCTAGCGTGACAACAACTCTGTAAGCACATTTTAACAACTTTTCAAGTCTAGTACTGTTCACTGTGCCATAGAAATTGTAACAACTTATCAAGTGTAATGATAACTTCGTAAGCATGTTTTGACAACTTCTTAGGTCAGATACTGTTCACTCCGCAATAGAAATTTTAACAACTTATTAAGCCGTGAAGATAACTTTGTAAGCACGTTTTGACAATTTGTAATGCATGTTCAGATAGATTTTTTACAACATGCATTACAAGTTGTTAAAATATGCTTACGAAGTTGTCGTCCCTGCCTAATAAGTTGTTATAATTTGCATGGCAGAGTGAAGAGTTTCTGACCTAAAAAGTTGTCATAACGACCTAATAAGTTGTTATAATTTTTCATGGTTGAGTAAACAACACATACGCGATTTTTGAATTTTGAATTTCTCTCTCCTTTAATATACATGTGTTAAAATAACAGAAGTATGCAGGTCTTTTTACTTATAAATATAATATCTCAAAAACCCTTTAAAACTTTTTAGTGATAATCTAAATTGGTCAGATTTTTTTACCATTATCTTTAGCCTTTGAAACTTTATTGTCATCTTTCCAAAAAAGAAAGTTATAGTGTCGTTTATGTTTATTCCTTCACTTCCTTTCCGCGCGCCGTCTAGGGTTTTCCGACTTCCGTTATTTGTAGCTGGCCCAGACCAGATTCCTTGTCTCACACACTACTCAGAATCTTCATCCCAATCGAATCTAACGCAGTTGAGTTTCACTGATCACTAAAAATGGAGCCGGAGAAGAAAGTTGAGGTGGAAGACCCTGAGAAGAAGAAGAAGAAAGAAGAGAAGGTCTTCATCGCCATCTCTTTCGTTTTGCATAGTTTATAGGATTTTAAACGTTGGCAGCATAATCTTGATTTGAAAGTTCTGGCTTTTGTTTTCTATCCATTACATTCACTTCGTCCATTTATGCATTCAGCTTCTGTTTGACTGTAAAGTAATGGTTTTGATTAGAATTCAGACATATGTAAGTTAATATTGGTTTTCATATGAACTTCATTGACCGACAACTGCAGTTGTAACACTAAAGGGGATTTTTTTGTCAAGTAAGATGTTTGCATTTTTCTCATGTGACAATGTTGCTGGCTTTATGGCAGGCAAGAGAAAAGGAATTGAAGAAAATGAAAGCTCTAGAGAAAGCTGCTAAGCGCCAGGTGACTGAATTTCCCTTCCCTGCTGTGCAAGCGCAGCATTGGCTTGTGGTTCTTAAATTAGACATTTAATTTTTATCTGTCTGATCTATATGATATTGCGACTAATGTTCGGAATTTCCACTTCCCCCCTTGGCTGCAGGAACAGGAACAAAAATCATCTAATGCCTCCAAAAAGAGTGAAAGGAAGAATGTAAAGCGCACAGACGATGAGAACCCTGAAGATTATATCGACCCTGAGACTCCTTCAGGTCAGAAGAAACATATGTCTCGGCAAATGGCAAAACAGTATAGTCCCCGTGCGGTGGAGAAGTCGTGAGTGCTGCTGCGTCCATTTTTATATGAATTATATTTTTTAGTTATTCAAAGTCCTTATCCTTTCTGTTTTGCTAAAAATTTAGGTGGTATGAATGGTGGGAGAAAACGGGTTTCTTTGTAGCAGATGCCAACAGCTCCAAACCACCATTTGTTATTGTGAGTATCTTACTGGACTTCTATGTGTTAGTATCTCATGCCATTGTTTTCTGATCCAATTTTCTAACAACAGGCACATTGAGATTTATATCCACAAATTTAACTTGATTATTGGTGTGTCGAGTAGCCTTGCACTAGTATTTGAAGTAATCATCCCCCTGTCTAACATCCCTAAGTCTGTTAGCCCATCTTTTTCAGTCGTTGAGTTTTTATAGTTTAAAGAAAAGTGAAAATCCAGCAGTATTATTTTCAGTCGTTGATTTTTTATAGGAAGAAATCTCTGTACATCGAATGTCAAATTTTTTTGTCATCAATATGAGCGTTCGTTAGGTTTTGAAAAGACTTAAGTTATGAACTTTATTTCATTGATTCTGAATTACTAAATAAGAAATACAAAACTTCTAAATTCACATTTGACGCATGCATTTGAAAGGTTGGGTCATGATAACCTCGGCAAGTATCTTGGAATTCCTCTGTCAAAGCCATCTTTAATAAGACCACCTCTGCATATATTAACATTTATGGGGAGTTTCAAATATGATTGACCATTCAAGGGGTGTGGGAATCAGCATGTGTGTTCTTAGATTAACTTGCTGGTATCAATTTAAGCACCTTGGAGCAATCTGATTGTGCTGTATTTTCAGGTACTGCCTCCACCAAATGTGACCGGTGCTCTCCACATTGGTCACGCCCTCACAGCTGCATTAGAGGTTGCTTATATATGGTATGTGCCTTCAGTTTAACTGTTTAAGACCAACCATCTTATTTTTTATTCTTTGCCTGCAGGATACAATTATTCGTTGGCGTAGAATGTCTGGATATAATGCATTGTGGGTGCCCGGGATGGATCATGCGGGGATTGCAACACAGGTATTATATCCAAATAGAACAAATATTATACAGTTCTTAGCCCTCTTGGTATTTACCATCCATTGTGGAACTTGTACTAGGGTTGTACAGGAGTGGCCTCCTATGTTTCTTGCGCATTCTTTAGCAACATATGCTATTTAAGGTTGCCTAGATGATTTTCTTTTCCCCTCATGTATTATCTGAACGATGTGAAGTTTGATGTAAAACACCAGTTCCCTACACATACTAGTGTTTGTTTTATTTGTTAGATGACGACAGGATGGTTGTTGTGACAGGTGGTTGTGGAGAAGAAGATAATGCGTGAAAGGCATTTAACTAGGCATGATCTGGGCCGTGAGAAATTTATATCTGAGGTATGTTTTCTAAAGCAACTTCTAAGTTGCCTCGCTGTCTAATTTGAAAATTTCTATTTCTATGTCCTTGCTAATTAAATCTACCTTGGCAAATCTTGGTACAATAGGTCTGGGACTGGAAAAATAAGTATGGGGGGACAATATTACAGCAACTACGTCGTTTAGGAGCCTCTTTGGATTGGTCTCGTGAGGTATAAATTATAAGTTGCCAAGAGTTTAATCCATAGTTATGTAAATCTTTCTCATGGCATCCGTGTGTTACATGTGGCTTTTATATTAATCACGTCTCCCTTTGTCTTCAGAGTTTCACAATGGATGAAAGAAGATCAAAGGCTGTGACTGAGGCTTTTGTGAGGCTATATAAGCAAGGCCTTATCTACAGGTGGGTTGATGCTGGGAACATCTAAATCTAAATAGATATATATATAGCCATGTTCAACAATTTTTTATGTAATGTCTTAAGGCTTGGCACATGGCAAGGCCATAGTAAAATATTGGGAAATGCAAATTTGAAGCAAAGGATTGGTGAATTACAATTTATGCCAAGTTGAGAGCTTTCCATAAAAAGTTCAAGTCATGGATTGTGTTTGATGTTACTATAATTATATAAAGTGCACTTGATTATATTTACACCTTGTCTTCACTTGAAGTCAGCTTAAAGGAGAACTGTTAAAGATGGCGCAAGCTATGGTGAATGGTTAATTCGAAAATCATATCTAGTTCTCTCTGTGACTTTCATATAAAATAATAAACCACAGAATGTTGATTTGCCATTAATTAATTTAATGAGAAAATGTTGAGTAGTCCTTAAACCTATCAACTTCCTATCAAATGGTTTATATTACTACTGGATCTAAATGGATTGTTTTTGGAGATTTCACTATTGTGGTTTCACTATTGCAGGGACCTTCGTTTAGTGAACTGGGACTCTGTCCTACTAACAGCAATATCTGATATTGAGGTACGCAATGCTATTACTTGACTTTGTTGGGTGATGAATTCTGTATACAACTTAATTTAGTAAAAAAGAAATAATGTAATTGGCTTCCACATGCAGGTGGACTATATTGATATCAAAGAAAGGACTCTGCTGAAGGTTCCTGGATATGATAAACCTGTAGAGTTTGGAGTTTTAACAAAATTTGCGTATCCTTTGGAAGAAAACCTTGGTGAAATTGTTGTGGCCACAACTCGAATAGAGACCATGCTTGGTGACACTGCTATTGCTATTCATCCTGATGATGAGCGATACAGGCAGTTTCAGGGGAAATTTGCCTTTCATCCATTTAGTGGTCGAAAGCTTCCTATAGTTTGTGATTCTATTCTTGTTGATCCAACATTTGGGACTGGAGCGGTTAAGGTAATTTCTATGCATGCGTGATATTATTTTTCATATTGCAATTTCTTTTCAGGTGATATTATGATATGGTTTTGCCTTCTTAATTCCTTGCAGATTACTCCCGCTCATGATCCAAATGATTTTGAAGTTGGAAAACGGCACAATCTTGAGTTCATTAATATTTTCACTGATGATGGGAAAATTAATACCAATGGAGGTTCTGACTTTGTGGGTATGCCACGATTTAAAGCTCGAGAGGCTGTGGCAGAAGCATTAAAGAAGAAGGTAGTTGGTTAGTTAGAATATGAAGCCTTTGGTATCTTGGGCCAACAAACGTGTAATATACTTAGATTGTGTATGTGGAATTCGACTAGTGATTGCATAATATGGTTGCTACTGCGACCTTATATTTCCTGTTTTTACTTTGCATAAGTTGCACATTGATGTGCTTCATTGGGCATTAGATATGTCAATTTAGCAAGTTCTTCATGTAATGTGCATTATTAATTTTTCATGATATTTGTATTTCTGAAAATTCTCATTGGGTTTGTCTGTGTGTGATGACTGGTGAGTTAAAAAATTTCAGTTACTCATGTTCTATCTATTTTTTACATTCATTTAGGGCCTTTACAGAGGTTCTGAAAACAATGAGATGCGCCTTGGTGTATGTTCAAGAAGCAATGATGTTGTGGAACCCCTGATAAAGCCCCAGTGGTATGTCAGGTGCAATGATTTGGCAAACCAAGCTCTTCGTGCTGTCACAGATGAGGAAAACAAAAAAATGGAGATTATTCCAAAACAATATACAGCTGATTGGAAGAGGTGCTTGTATCTCATTTGTTGGCTTTGGCGAATTTTTATTATTTATCACAATGAGAAATTCCAAAATTTATTCTCCCGAGCATTTATCTGAAATTTAAGGTCTTAAACCACAAAGGAGTTAATCCTTCCTTTTATATATTTATAAATTGGCATCTGTACAGTAATTTGCTAATGCATTAGTATTCCTAAATACGATATTATTGGCAATAAAATTCTTAAGATCAAGTTTGGCAACGCATGGTAGAGCTCAAGTCTGAGAAACAGGGTAACGGGGAATGTAAAGAGATTAAGAAATATATCATTATGTGCAAATTAGGAATTATATCTAAATTATTCATAGTCACCACACTCTGCTGCTATTGATCAAAACAAAAGATATTTCTTACCATTGTTGTTAGGGATAACAGAGTAGAGAAATGGTACTTACACGCCATGATAATTCCATCCCACTTTACCCCCAATATGAAAAAATCAATCATCTGAACAAATTTTTTGTGATAAATTGTTGCATGAGATGTGTGAACTTGAGGTAAATCCTAAGCGGACACTTAAGATTTACTGAACTTGTGATTTGTTAGGTCTTTTTTGAATTATTATATTGAACTACAAGTTGACCAAGACAAAATTTTACAGGTGGCTTGAAAATATACGTGATTGGTGCATTTCTCGACAACTATGGTGGGGTCACCAAATACCTGCATGGTATGTCACATTAGAGGATGACATCCTGAAGGAATTTGGTGCTCACTTTGATCACTGGGTAGTAGCCAGAAGTGAAGAGGAGGCCCAGGAGGAGGCTAGCCGAAAGTACAATGGACAGAAGTTTCATTTAAGCCGGGATCCAGATGTTCTTGATACATGGTTCTCTTCTGGTTTGTTTCCATTAACTGTACTGGGCTGGCCTGATGATACAGAAGACCTTAAGGCATTTTATCCAACTTCTGTTCTGGAAACTGGTCATGATATTATCTTTTTTTGGGTTGCACGCATGGTGATGTTAGGAATGAAGTTGGGCGGTGATGTGCCATTTACAAAGGTGAATGTCTGCTGAATATAATTATGATTTCAGTTGCATTTTTTGCATATAATGCATACTACAAATCGGTTGCTGATCCATGCCTAAGCAATCCTAGGTCATTGACATCATAGAAAACATCTCAATGCAGGTTTATTTGCATCCCATGATTCGGGATGCACATGGTCGCAAGATGTCGAAGTCACTGGGAAATGTTATTGATCCCATTGAAGTGATCAGTGGCATAACTCTGGAAGGTCTACATAAGAGGTTAGAAGAAGGTAACCTGGACCCAAAAGAATTAGCTGTTGCTAAAGAAGGTCAGAAGAAGGACTTTCCAAATGGTATTGATGAGTGTGGTGCTGATGCCCTCCGTTTTGCACTTGTCTCGTATACAGCTCAGGTATTTGGTCGCTGGTATTCAATGGCATTCTCCAACGGACTGATTGTGTGCACAAACTTGGTTAATTTTTTCGTTCATTTTTTTGCCCTGTTGTCATTTGTTTCAGTCTGACAAAATCAACCTAGATATCCAAAGGGTTGTTGGGTACCGGCAGTGGTGTAATAAATTGTGGAATGCAGTACGATTTGCTATGAGCAAACTTGGAGATGATTATTCTCCACCCGCAAATTTGACTCCTAGTGCTCTTCCATTTAGCTGTCAGTGGATACTCTCGGTGTTAAATAAAACAATATCCAAGGCAGTGAAATCCCTAGAATCATACGAGTTTTCCCATGCTACCACTGCTGTGTATGCTTGGTGGCAGTATCAATTGTGTGATGTCTTTATTGAAGTGATTAAACCTTATTTCACTGGTAACGACCCCAAGTTTACTTCTGAAAGACGTTTTGCACAAGATACCTTATGGTTTTGTCTTGATATTGGCCTGCGGCTCCTTCATCCCTTTATGCCCTTTGTCACGGAAGAATTGTGGCAGCGCCTTCCTTCACCCAGGGAATTTAAGAAAGCAGAATCAATCATGATATGTGATTATCCAACAGCTGTAGAGGTTAGTTTTCCTTAAAATTTTGCTTTTGTGGATATTAATAACTTTTCTAAATACTTTGATTATGCCTATTCAGTTACATTTCTTAATATTTTCCTTTTTGAAAAGGAGTCACTTTATTTCTTTTTCCCCCCCTCTTTCGTGTACCGAAAATCTCAGGCATGACATTGCAAACTTATCTCCTGTTAATATGATACGAGTTATTTAACATACTTGCGCTTTTATTTAATACTTAGTCGGTAATTTTATGTTATTTGTAATGAATATTTTAAATCTCAGTGCTGGAACAATGAAGTGGTGGAGAATGCTATGGATCTTGTTGAGTCTGTAGTCAAGTCTCTCAGGTCTTTGGCAAATGAAAGACGGGACAAGTACGTGGAAGCATTTGTTTCATTCTAGCCTCATCTTTCTTGCTTTCTACTGTGTCTTAATGTATTCATCCTCTCCATTTTACTTTAAACAAATTTCAATATGGGAAAGGAAAGTGCATAGTTTGATGCATTTAGTTTCAGCATCTAAATTTGACCGGTTGACTAGTATAAAAGCTGGTGTCCATGCCTCCCATTTCTGATGGCAAGATTTTATCATTGTATCAGATTTGGCTCCTCTTAAGTGCAGATTGCACTTTCAGGAGTGAAGTTCAAGTGGCTAACCTTTTATTTAAAGGGAGTTAATTTTCACTAATCTACAGTGAATTGCTGGTTGCACCTATCCGAATAGACCAGTGCAGCTTACACTTAAGTGGATCTTTGTACCTTTTAATGCGCATCTCAAGTATCATGGAATTTGGACCAAGTTGATGGAGGACTTGTTATTTGCTAGCATATGTATTTCTTTTAGAAAACATGTTATTGAATTCCTTCAGGAGGGGTGGTCATGTAAAAAGACAACCATTCTTTTTGTAAAAAACTGTGCTCTTTGAATTACGAAACTAATCTTTTGTGTTTGAGAAAGTTGGATGAGATTGAATTGGCTCTCCTTGGCCACAATTTCTCTTTTGGAGCAGGGTGGTTGGGAGGCTGTAGGGGGCTGTTCTTTTTAATAGAAATGTGTGAATATATTTCTGTCATACCTTAAAAAACATCATAATTAACTTGGTAAATGTTTGGTCTATCATGCTTAGCTGATTTTGAATTTGATGCTGGTTTTGTTAGGCAGCCGGCTTTTGTGCTCTGCCGAACACGGGGGGTTGGAGAAATTATTTGCAGCCATCAACTAGAGATTGTAACTCTAGCAAATCTATCATCTGTGACAGTAAGTCCAATAATGCGCTTGAAATGGCTTTCTTGTGTTGTCACTTGTATTTCTCTTATTTTCTTTGGTGTCATCATTTTCTTGTATACCCATTAGATGATTAACCAACTGTGCTTGGTGATTTTGACTTGAGTTTTCCAATTTTGGTTAATGATTAGTTATAAAATATGACATACTTGTTTTGGGACACCCTGGCGAACTCATTGTGTGGCTTTAATGCGTAATTCTTTTCATCAGGGTAAATTGTTGTCTCCATATAGGGGCAGTTGTTGCATACCCACTAGCTCACTTGGTTTTGGTTTTATATTCTATATTCACCTGTAATGCTTCATGATCCACAGGTGATAGATGAAAATGATGCTGCTCCTTCTGGTTATGCTGTGTCAGTTGTGAATGAGAACCTATCCGTTTATATGGAGCTTCAAGGATCCATTTCTGCTGAAGCAGAGGTAGGAAAGATCAAGAAGAAGATAGATGAGTTCAAGAAGTAAGTTATCCAACATTAATTCTGTGCACAATAGGTAAAATAAATAGTACCAGTTCTTTGTTGAGGATTCTGAGAAATCTGGGTTTCACTATGATTATTGCAGGCAAAAGGAGAGGTTGGAGAAGACAATAAATGCTTCCGGTTACAGAGAGAAGGTTCCATCCCATATTCAACAAGACAATGATGCCAAGCTAGCTTCTCTTCTGCAGGAGCTCCTATCTCTTGAGGAAGCTGCTGGCCATATTGAGTCACAAGCAAGACAGTAACTTGTTCCATTTTCTTCATTGAATCATTCACAAAGGCTTCACAAACAAAAGTGTCAAGGTCACTATAATTATAGTATTTTGTAATTGCTTACCATCTATTTATGTATGCACAGACTTTCAAATTTTGATATTCTTTTGGTTGTTTTGAGATAAAAATATTCACTTCTCAATTGTGGAATGAAGTGCTTGCCTGCCTCTCTTTGCAGTCTTGCTCCTCAACTCCCAAAAACAATATGCAATGATAAAAACGATGATAGAAGGTGAAAAGATAATGACTAAACATGCAATGTTGAAATGTTTATACTTACCATCTAAACATCTTTAACCCTGTTTGTTTGGATTGGATGAGAAGAAAATTAGAGAGGAAAGAATACTACAAGTGAAAACTTCCGAAAATTTTCAATTTGGGAAAGTTATCCTTCCAAGTATTCTCTCCTTCATATCTCCTCACTTTTTACTGTATCCATGTATATATATATAGGGTAAAAGGAAACTTTGCTAGTTTAACAAGGAATTTTGTGCGTTATTTTTTAAAAATCTCATGGGGCATTCTATTATCCCTTGAGAGAACTATGTGTAACGACAACACAAATAAAATTAGTTTAATGAGCCAGAGTCTATGAATTAGAATTGTTTTGATAGCTGATAATATGTCCATAACACAATTTCAAGGGTACTCGTACTAAGTTGTGCAATTAAAATCTCCCTTAATTCCAAGGGACAACTATTGAGATCATCATGAATTAATGAAATCACTAAATAATCACATAACAAGTAAGCAACATGAAATAAAAAGCTTTAGGGTAAAAAATGACATCACGTTTATATTATTCACTTGTTGCTAAGAATTTTTTTGTTTTTGTTTTTCTGATTTCATTCTTTACTTATGACTTCAAAGTGAGTTCCCTTAATTCATATGTATACCCCACACACACACACACACACACACACGTACATGAACTATGTATTATTCATAACATGAACCTTTAATTTTGAGTTTCATACAACCCTCACAGACCAAAATCTGGTTTCTGTAGAAACCTGTAGCAGAAGACTTTCCCTTTCTAATTTGGCATAGGGTTTAGCATCCGTACATGAAAAAATTTAAAGTGCGGATCTTCCCAACGAAAAAATTAAAAGAAAGGGTCATCATCTAAAGCGCCCCACCTGGCCATTTCTAGAAAGAACTAGTGACCGCTGGCTAGTCAGTGCCAAAAATAATAGGACAATGTACAATACAGCTTTATATCTACACCACACACGCCCGCGTGGACTTAAAATGGTCATATCATATTAAATTAAATTGAGTAACTCCATAATGACACCTCAGCGTCATCCACTTCCACGTCAGCTCCATCGTACTGATCCCCAAGACTATGAGTAGGCGACATCAGCACAGCCTCCGCCATGTTCCTCAGCAATCCCGGCATCCCCGGCACTGCCTCTTCATCAATCAAGAATATACTTTGCTCCTCTCCCGCCGCCGCGGCCGTGTTGGTTGTTGCCTCTGCGCTTTCCGGCCTCAATTCTTCACTCTCCGATTCCGTCCCGGGTCGGAATGCCTCCGCAGCTTCTGCCGCCGCCTTCTGAATATCCTTTGCCTCTGTCGATGCCGGCACTGGCAACCGCCAGGCGGAGTCTGCAAAGTTAAGACAGGCAGACCGGCCCCGCAGAGCTATCGCGGCCACGTCGTGGGCCCTCGCTGCCATATCCGCAGTGGGAAACGTCCCCAGCCAAATTCTCGTTTTCTTATTAGGCTCCCGCACTTCACACACCCACTTGCCGGAGTTCCTCCTCCGAACACCGCGGTACACAGGGTGGCGAGTCTCCCTGAACTTCTTCCTCCCGGCGCGTTTCTTGGGGTGACTGGCAGCCAACAACACCTCCTCATCGGATAAAACCAGTGATCGGATTCCGCTGCCACTGCCACTATCGGATGCCGGCGAATGAGGGTCCGGTGAAGAACACGTGAGTGAAAACATGGCCATCGATGAATAAATTAAAACTCCAACTTCAGGTGATGAGTAAGAAAGCTAGTGATCGATCTAATGATCACTTATCAGTACGTAGCTTCACTGTTTGTATGTTTGTGAGTAGATATACGAAAAGGAAGACTTGTTATAGTTGTATCTGTCTTGGGTCGGTTGTTTAAGAATCATGCAGGTGTATATATATTTTATAGGTTATGATGCATAAAGAAGGGAACTAAGAAAGAAGCAGGGTCTGAGGAAAAGAGAGGACACGGAAACAGCTAGCTTAAGGAAAAGGAAGGTGGGGCTTCAACTTGAGCCAGCTGGGCTTTGGTAGTCATCTCTCTGGATGGCACGTGTTGGGGTTTGTCTCCCCAAAAGAGGATATTTTTAAGGAAATTAGGGTTTTTTTAAACATATTGGGGAAGAGAGCGAGTGTGACTGGTCCTGGTTGTGATGGAGAAAGCCGAAGGTGGAGCGAGAGGGGAGGGGAAGGGAAAGTGAAGGTGAAGAGAATTAGTCAAAGGGTGGTGTGACGTCACCGGGAAGATTTGTGTTCCTTCATGTACGTACGAGGAGGAGACAACTCAGCACTCACCACTCACCACTCACCACTCACCACTCACCACTCAGCCCCATGCCCCTTGGAATTGACCTTTACAGATAAATAATTAACCCCCTAAGCTGGATTTAGCTCATTTACCTACACGTGGATTTCTTCCAGCTTGCTGCTTCATGTCATAATTTATCACGTTTTACAAACTCAATTATTCTTTTTATATCTCATATTTTTATGTTACTATTCTACTATCTATCCCTATTTAATTTGGTGTCTTTTTTAAATTATATTATTAAATATAAAACAACCAACTACTCCAATTTTAGAGTTTGTGACTATCTCTTTTAGTATATGTGTCGCTTTTAAGATTTAAACTTGAGACTAATCAACCCTATGTTGGTTTTAATACTTTTGTTATTCTATTGAGTTAGGTTCAAGCACTATTAAACACACTTGAGGATAATTCTCTTAAAAGTATTCATAATTTTCATATGGATTCAAACTCAATATATTATGCTTTAAGCCTTCAAAACCCCTTTGAGCCTTGTGGTACTTGTCTCATCAGTCAATATTAGTTATTTATAAATTAATAAGCATCTCATCTGCATAGAAAACTGTCACAATGAATAAAAGAACTCAATCACTAGGTCGAAAGGGCTCACACACGCCCATCACACATGAAGGATTAAACTCAGTCTATTTCTTAAGCCAAGATTAAGGAGCTACTTGTTGTTAGCTGAACCAAACTACTTTCAATTTATAGTTTTTTAGTTTACAAGTGATTACCCTTTAATTTATATATACAAGTACTCCCTCTTATCCTAATTATATTATTAAATCTAATTAACTTTTTTTAGAGAAATTAATGAAGCAAAATAAGTTATTTAATCATATAATATGTTGTGTTATATTATACTAGTATTATATATTAGTTCATTTTAACGTAATGTAATTAACTTTGTTAAAATTCTTAAAAACAAGTGGCCTGGATATTATAATTAGAACCTGAGAGATTAATATATTCTCTATATATA
>JBAGKO010000008.1:2947288-2966214 GCA_037177275.1 Acacia concinna
TACTCTTTTCTTTGGCTAGGTTTTTATCCCACTGGGTTTTTCCTAGTTAAAGTTTTTAATGAGGCACATTCATAATGGACATCCAAGGGAGAGTGTTAAGAATATTAATTATGTAGATGTCCATTGACTTATATTCAAGTCAACATCTAATTCTTCCTCCACAAGATAAGATTCTTGGTCTCCAAGCTTAGTCTTCTTCTTTTTCCACAAAACAAAATGCTTGGACTCCAAAGTCAAGAAACTTGGTCTCCAAGTTTACTTGGTCCTCAAGAACATTTTTCCTATAAATAAGAAGTATAGGGATACATTGTAACATACAACTCTTGAATGAGAAAATTATACTACTTTCTCTCTTATCTTCTCTAATATATTGTTTTCTTATCCAAAGTTTCTTTGATTTTCATAACAAGCAATTTTGTTTCTAAAATGTTAACAAAATAAGTAAATTTGCCTTAACTGTTAAAAGATTAAGGGAATATTTCAGTTAAATACCTTTTAAAATTTAAAAACTCATAACGGGATGCTAACATTTGCAAAACTCATAAAAATGACAAAAGGGAAATCTGAATCTTATAAGTTTTAGGTGAAAAGATGAAAATACCCCTTCATCGTATCTCTCTCCTTTCCCCATTCCTCTCTCTTCTCTTCACCTTCGTCTTCACCTCTCCCTTTCTTCATTCTTTCTATTCAAAACCTTCTCCCTCTCTCAGATCATATGTCGTCACATTTTCCCTCTCTCACTCTTCCTGTTCAGATTAGATCATGTTACATCATCCCTCTCTCCCTCTCTCTTATTCCTGTTGTCTCCTTCTCATTGTCAATATCGTTTTTTCGACAATGGCAATGGTGATGGCAATTTTTTTGACGGTGGCAGCGGTGGTGAAAGACCATCTCCCTCTCTTATTTTTGTTTTTCTTTCTCCATATAAAAGTCATAACTTCCCTCAAAGTCTGATTTATGCCGGTGGTGGTCAGAATGAAAAGGACGGTGGTGTTAGTGATGAATGGATATGGTGAGATGAAGGATAGACGAAGGACCAGTGAAAGCAATTTGAAACGACACAACACACTCGAGTTCGGAGCATCAATGATTGATGGCGAAGGTTGAGTTGAGGCCATTTGCAAATTAGCAAGGTGGAGTAGCCTTTATGGAACCTAAAGGAGTTTCCAAGCAAATCAGAAACATAACCCAAATTGCTTCTTGAATCTTTATTTATTTATTTCTTTTTTTCCTGGTTCAATTTTGGCTTGCAGTGGTTGATCTTAGCTTGTTGTGGTTTGTTTTGGGTTTTTGTATTTCTAACTGAGTTGGCTTTTGAGTTTGACAAATCTAAACCAATAATGGTTGTGATTTAATTTTGTTGTCATGTAATTTCTGGTTTTATATAAATGCCCTTAATGTATCTATCAATGTTATGCTACTTTTGTTAATAGTGAAATATTATAGTAAGTAATGTATATTGGTCTTTTTGGAATGAAATTGTAAAGTCATTAACAAATGTGGTATTTTTGTTGCACAATTGCAATTGTAAATCATATCTACTTATTGTAAATATGGTAATGGTCATGACAAAGTGTATAATGGGATTCACAATAATAATAATGGTTTTGATGAAATTTGCTATAGCGTTGACTAAATAAATAAATAAGGAGTATCTTGACAAAATTGAGTAACCATAACTATTGGTATTAACCAAATTATTAATGGGATTCCTTAGAATAATAATGGGTTTGACTTTATTCGTTATAGGTTTGACAAAAAGAAGGAACAAGTTATTTGAGAAAATTAAGTAACTAGTAACCATTGATATTAATCAAAACTGTAATGATATTCGTTGTAATCATAATACAATTATCAATACTAATAATTCCATTGACATAATTATTATATACTTCGTATATATATCATAATGTTTTGCCATTAACAAAACTAGTAATAACATTAACAAGTGAATTAAAAGGATTGACAAAAAACCAGAAACTTCATAACAACCACCACTATACCTATTTTGACAACATGCCCGTCCACTTGAACTATTAACCAATTCATTAAAGGATTTGATTATTTCAGCATCACAATTATTAAAAAAATTTAACTTTCAATTACTGCACCACCAACAACCAAATTAGTATATTTTTCTCTGTCATCATAGTACAGCTCTCCTCTTTTGTCAATTATCACAATACGCCCCTTTCCTTTTTTTTTTTTTCTAATAGCCTCTTTAAGTTATAAGGGGCATTTAGGTTTTTAACTTTTAATTTACAAAACTCTGATTTTCCCTTTGTCACTTTTTTGAGTTTTGTAAACATTAGCATCCTTTTTCGAGTTTTTTTAATTTCATAAAGTATTTAACTAAAATTTTCTTAAAAATCAACGTTGGATGTTAACATTTTTAATAATAAAGGCAAAATTACTACATTGGTTACCTTCATAGTAAAATTATTCTATAAAGAACTTTCGGATATATACTCAATGGTTTTAAGTGATTACTTCTTACACAAAAATGCACATTAACCTATTTTTATCGCTGGTATTAGGATATGCAAATTATTTTCAATTGTATATTTTCATTCTTTTATCATTGAAAATTAACTATAATTAATATCTTGCAGATAGCAACGCCTCAAATTGCATTGAGGTGACTTCTCAGTCTCTGAGAAACTGAACGTATTCAAGTCAAAATTTTTACGATCGATAGCGAGATACCTGACATCACATCACATATCGATCATCAATTTTTAATAAATTAAAAATTCTTGTGGTGGGAACATAAATTTGAATTCTTGCTTGCGTTTTCGTTGCTTGCAGGTTAGTTTTAGACCTTGAGGAAAAAAACTTATCTTGGAGAGGAATGAGAGGATAGAAGATGAGGACGAAGATAAGTGTCGGATATTGAGCAAATTGAAGGGTCATAATTAACAATTAATTATCAACCTTTGTTTGTTAATTGGGCAGCCGCTTTTGGAATAGTTCACTGTATAAACAGTGTTTTAATTAATATCTAAGTTTGGCAGGTGAATTGAATCAAATCTGTACGTAAAATCCAAAATTTCTTCTTTCTCCAATACCCTCCGTTTCTTTTCATTAATTATTATATGAATTCTGGCCCACCCTTTTATTTCATCCTGTCTTATCATTACCTTTATGTAAATACTATGTCCTTTTTTCTTTTCTATCTATTTTTTTTTGTTTATTTTTTAATTCTCAGTAGTCAAGTTGTGGTGTTTGAAGATTAAATATGCGATTAATGCCCCCACATGACCCAATAATGTAAAATAAAAATATGAAAAAAAATTTGAGTTATCGTTTGATTATTGGGAACAGTGGGTGAGAGAAATGTCGGCCTACCCTAAGATAGCTGCCTACAATTTCTTAAAGGATTAGAATTTAGAATATTAATGAATTGTTGGTCGACCTCAAAAGTGAATCTTTTTAAAGACTTGACTGTTTAGTTTTTTTTTTTTGGACTATTGATAGAAGTCGACACTTGAAGAATATTGAGGAGGTGCGATAGTTGTAGTTCAACTAATTTATGATAATTAAATATGCTTAGAAATATTGTTACATACGTAAAACAGTGAGATTTGCTTCAAATACATGCATCTGACGATTCAAAGGTTTTTCCCCTTCAAAATTATCTGCGCGCTAGCTTTTAAATTTTTGATGATGTATTAGAGAATATATTGAAAGTTTCTTTTTTACCCGGATAATGAACAGATGATAGAAGCCGTAATCTCTTTACGATGAGACGAAAATTAAAAATTTGTATATTATATTATTAGTTAGTTTTTTAATCACAAATATTAAAATTATACAGAGATTTAAATTAAGGAGGGGACTTCTCATTTCAACTAATTAACATGACAATTGAATATTAACATATGATAATATTAGAAATTATATTTATATGAATCCATCAACACATTAATCTTTTTATATATCAACATAAGTTTCATTTTTCTTCATAAACTTATTAATTGTTATATAAAAATCAAATTAAAATGCAAATTAAGTTATATATCTACATGTATATATGTTGTGGTGGTTAAAACTCTGTCCAGTATATTTTCCACGTACAAAGGCCCTAACCAACATTTTGAACATGAAATATAAAGATTGACAACAAATTAAAAATTCCTCAGTATGCCAGTCAACTGGGATCCAGAATTCTAATTAATTTATGTGGAGCATTTAGCTTCGGATCAATCTTAGACATATGAATTTTACGCCTTTGTACTGGTTGTATATTAATAAACGCACCTTTAATTATATGGAGCGTTAACTTCTTATTTAGACCAGATCCTAGACTAAAGAACCATATATCAACACAATCGATGAGTAAACATATCCAAATTAAAGTATTGAACAGAGAAGGAAGGAACATTTGTGTTCCTCTTCAAATATCGTGGCATCAACTAATAATTAATAAAGTAATTATAAATACGTTAATTTGAAGTGATGAAGAGAAGATATTTTGAACTTCATTTTTAACTAAAATAATCTTGTAGTATTGTGTAGTTTTATTGGATATATACATGTAACGCATATTATCCATCCATACAGTAGTGCTATGTAAACTATATATGACTAACAAAGTAAAGTATGTTAGTTTGATGGATAGAAAATTTGAGAGAAAAGAAAATTAAGGAAGAAAATTTTTAAAATTGGTAAGTTTTTTTAACCGTTTATAAAAGTTTTGAAACCTACTATTTATTTTCTCTAATTTTTCTTCACTTTTCTACTCATTCAAATACACTCTCAGTGTCACGTGTTAATCTGTTCTTTGATGTCCGCTAAAAAAAAGTGGTAGTTTATAGATCAATCGAACATATGATACTGATTTATTAGTCAATAATAGTTTAAATGGTTACATAATTCATTATGTGTGTGTGTGTGTATTACGAGATTGATATAGGAGTGCTAATTATACATATAGCCAGAATGTTAAATACTAATGTCCTATAATAAACAGATTTAAGAAAAAGTTGGATTCATCTAATTGATTTGATCACCTAAGTATGGAGTGGGTGGAAAGTTCAGAGCAAGGAATAAACAAGTTAAAAGAAAGATATATACAGCTCAAGTAATGTAAATACAAAGCTAGGATCATTACACTCATATTAATTTACGCCATACCCATATGTCTTGGTAAAATCACTTAATCCCTAACACCTAGCTAGCTAGAACGAGTACAAAAGTACGCTAAATTTAGGTGGAAATTAGTCAAATTAGGAGTACGGGGGAAATATTTATCTCATCCACAATACAATTACAGTACTTACTTACTCTTAATTACCACTCACGGTCGCATGTGAAGTATGATCTGTATGTGTGTAACTCGGTTGATCATATCCCTCATCAGATAACCTCCTGAGATTCATTAATGATTCAAAACTGTTAACAGCAAGTCTGCCTGTGTGTGTGTAAATCATCCGTAGCGTCCTAGGTTGAATGATAATGGCGGGTTGAGCCACTTAATTAGTTATCTTATATATCTGTACCATCATCGTTCTCTGTTACCAACAACATAATACAGCACTAGATAGTTAATCTTAAGAACCGGACACACACACATATGAGATGATTAAGGTCAAGAGATTCTATATTAATGATCTGATCTCTTCATGTTGATTCCTGATAATACTGGGTGTTGATTACTGATGATTATCATTGAGAAAGCTAAGAAGAAATATATTTATTTATGTATATATAAAGACGAATAATAGTTCTGGAAATTGCAAATGGAAACGGAATAGGGTATTGAAAAAGGAAGTTTAGTTGAACATTCTGCCATAACGGCCGGCACAAACTTTGCTTCTTGTCGGCTCAGTTTGACGACATCGCTCCCCCAAAAAGAAATACGTACATACCTGATACCTCTCTCTCTCTCTCTCTCTCTCTGTTACATTCTAATCCCCCTACCTGTGTCTTCTTCCTTCTTCAATTCTTAATTCTTCCCAGCTAACTACCCAACTCACTGGAAAGAAGGAGAAGAAGAATAAGAGTGGGTTTAATTTGCTTTCCTTTGTATTCTTCTCGGGGAGGGTTTCAGGTTTCAACTGTGAACCCTGGCTTTGTCCTCTTCTCGATCTTTCTGCACACACATCAGATATCTCAGTAAGAATATGTGTGTGTGTATTTTTCAAAAAAGATGTCTCAGTAATAATTAACTGACTGCTCAGGTTTGAATCAGACCCCAGAATCATATATAAAACCACCAACTAGATAACTAACTACTATCCAAAGCAGAAGAAGAAGCCATTATAGTATAATCTCCTGAACCTTCTTGATCAACCACCATACGGAGAGATCGTTTTAAACACTACTCCACATAGCCATAAGTATATATAGTATCATTAATTTCAGGCTAGTGAGGGCAAAAACTAATGCATAGAATCATACGTACAGAGTACAGACTCCATCGCTAGCAAATTGAAAGCAGGAACTGTACATGTTTAGATCACAGTACGTACTGTTAATTGATTAGATCGATCACAGCCAAGGGAAGAGAGAAAGCACCAAACTTGTAGATCTATATGGAACAAATGAGATATACGATAATCGTTGCATATCGCATAGAATTAAATTGGTGTCTTTCTCAGAACAACACAGAGATGAAATGGAAGAGACCCTAATTAGGCTTAGGTTTATACACAGCCAGTAAGCTCGCTAGCCAGGCAACAATCTGGGCACTGAAAGAATAAAGTTTATCAAGAGCACGCGCGCGAAAATTAAATCAGCCAAATACAACAAAATTATTACTGATCGATCATAGCCAAGCCATATATATATGATCAAGAATGTTTAGTTGAATATGAGTGTCTAATTGAAGCCCCTAAATGGGTTCAAAAACTCCAGAGGCTATCTCCATGATCTGAATTCGGCGGTGAATCGTCAGAAGGGTACGGTGACTTCATCCTTGGCGGACTCACCTGCATTCCCCTCGCCATGTCATCCAGCAAACTCGGCATATTCAATAGCTCGTCCTCATCGATAAATTCCTCGCTTTTCTCCGTCGTCGCTTCTCCGCCGGGCCGGCTCCAGCCCTCGCCTTGGCTTCCTCCTCCTTCTCCGGCATCTTGCCCGCTGGTTTCTGTAGTTCTCACGAGCCTTGCCTCTGCAGCCGCTGACGCCGCCGCCCGAATATCAGTGGCCGATAATGACGTTGGGATCGGGTAGGAGAGAATCAAATTGGGGAAGTTGAGAGTAGTGTCAGGCCCTTTCAATGCAAGCGCGGCCACATCATACGCGGCGGCAGCCATCTCCGGCGTCGGGTACGTCCCCAGCCAAATGCGCGTGGTTTTACGAGGCTCCCTTATCTCCGATACCCATTTCCCACTCCGGCTCCTGATTCCCCGAAAAGTTGCGTGCCTCCTACTGGTATGCTGACCCGTAGACGAAGAACCACCACCACCACCACTGGGCGATCTCACCATCCTCGGAGACAATAAAGACGACTCATGAGAAGAAGGGACTTGTAAAACGGATGGAGGAGGAGCAGAAGAAGTCGGAGAAGGAGATGGAGAAGGAGAAGTAGAAGGAGAAGGTTGTTCAGGTGGAGGAGGGTTGCTATCCATAGTGAATTATGGTATAATAGTTTAGGGAAGAAGAAGACGTTGTTGGTTGTTCAGAGAGAAAATTTGGAAATGGACAATTAATATATATATGTACAATATATGTATATGTGTGCGTATAGGAGGACGATGATAACAGGGGTAATAATATTTGATCTTATGAATGACAGATATGAAGAATAGAGTATAAAGCGTGGGAGAGTCGCGGACTTTTCCACTTTTTCCCTTATGAACAATAAAAGTGTGGCCCTATATTGAACACGTATTTGGAACACATTTTAAGCTGAATCAACTACTACTAGCTGTGGCCTTTCTGGATTCCCATTTCACAGAGAGAGAGAGAGAGAGAGGGAGAGATTTATCTCTCTGTGGACATATGCTTTATTGACGTTAGTGAACCCTTAGCTTTCTTCATTGTTTTTAATTACATGTTTGATTCACTGAAAGTTTATAGGTTCGTTTGGATTAATTTTTACTGATTATAAAATAAATATGTAAGAGAAATTTTATTTTAATTTACATAAATTTAGATTTCAAAATTAATACCAACCAGACCCCATTATGTTCCCTTCCTACAGCTATCTCCTCCAGCTACTGTTTTGTCCCTTCCTTTTTCTTTTTTCCTCCCTTTTCTCCTTTTTCATTTCTTTGACTAGGAGATGACCCTCTAATATATATTTCGTCTAATTTTTATTATAAAATACTAACTAATAAATATTCTTTATTTTTTATAAAACACTTGTAAAATTTCAAAGAGTATTTATTTTATTTTTTTATTTTTTATATTTAATAAAAATAGTAAGAGAGAGTAATAATTAATGTGATATTTGAGTTTAATGTAGTTAGTAAACTTAATGTTAGAAATCACTTCAATTTTATGACTATTTTAATGCTCGTAGTTGTTTTTATTGGTTTGTGATAATAATTAGTAGTTGAAGCCTTATAATAATGACTAGAAGTAGTACTACTCAGTTTATAAGATTACTTGTACCACATTCTTGCAAAACAATCAAAATATTAAATAAATAAATATTTCCACATTTATCTTTATTTATGAAGATTGCATATCATATATCTTTCACTTTCTTTTTATCTCTCTTCATTTACACTCTCCCCTTATAAGTTATCAAGGATAAAATTGTCAAAAGCTCATTTATCACTTTACTGTTGACTTATATTCTGAAATAAATTTTTTGAATACAAGTGACTTATAAATTGAAATAAAAGGGTACAATTTTTATTAATTCAAATGACTGAATTCTCACATATTAAGAAAAATTAGTTAACTCTACGACTATGAATTAAATTGATACATTTTTCTAATTTTACTCTCATTTATGAGTAGTTATTTTTCACCCTTTAATTTTCTTCTCTCTCTACATTTAATAGGAGCAAAATTGAGAAACTTTCATTTATTACTCTGAAATAATACTTATAATAATGACCACAATTCTTTCTCAATCTGCACTTAACAAGACTAAAATGGTGATTCTAACTCTTACTTCTCTAGTCATTGGTATAAAACATGTTTACATAATTTTGATTAGATTAATATGATACGTATTTTTTAAAATATCTTATATATCTTTTTTAATTTCCTGATTCTCTCTTATCTTTTTTTATTGTTGAGGGAGTATCAATAAGAATAATTTTTTAAAAAAATATGAAAAATATAAAATATATATATATATATTATATTTAGAACCAATATTAACTCCTCAAATATGTAATATATGTAATATTGTAAGGACCTGATGGAGTACTAGCTTCTTATATTTGTTATATCTTGATAAGGCTTAGATAGGCGATTTGCGGGTATTAAAAAAATCAGTTATTTATAATAAATGAGTTTTGTTTCATGAAAATACCACATTTAATCATGTATATTGAAGCAATGTTGTGATGAAAACCCTGTTAATAGTGCAATGAATACGATATTTTGGGAATTATAAATTTAGGTGAAGATTAATTAGGTTAAAATTTTACATTCAGCTGGCCTAATGACATTGAGCACCTCCTTTAAATCTTTATTTTTTAAGTGTGAGGTTCTGAGTTTGAGCCTCTATAAATATAAATATGGTAGATATATGTGAGAGTTTCTTCATGTAGGAGTGATAAGAAAAGGGTAGGAGCATCATTTATTATTAATTTCATAATTTCAATCATTATGTGAAGAGTTTATTCCGGATGTATTTATTTCTTATATTTTTTTAAAATTATATAGTATATTACATATATAGTCATAAATATTGGATCTCGCTATTACACCTTTTTTTTTGGGAGAGAATGGTTTGGTTTGCTGTTCCCATAAATTGATATTGTACTATTAGTCATGCTTGTGGGGGGTGTGGGTTCTTGGAAAGCTACTCCTTGGTCCTCTCTTTCTCCTCTTAAAATCATTCACTTAGAAGACGTTAGCATATCATAATCATTGAAGAGATATATATATATATATATATATATATATTGTCTGATAATTTAATTTTGCTATATATGCGAAGGCTGTTTTTGTTATAATATTCCAAGACCCACAATTTTTGGCTCGTGCTTTCCCTCAATTTGGCTCCATTCCAGTTTTATGTTGTAGTATACCTCTTATTCTAAATATAAAACTCAATTAAATTTTTTATAAAATTATAAATAAATTAATTACATTATTTTAAAAATATTTAAATTTATTGTTTTTTTGTCAAACTATTTTATCTAGTTTATAAATTGATATATAATGTGATGATAAATTATATATAATATAATTAAATAACTATTTATTTTCTTTCAAGACACTGAGAGAGGAATATATTCATCTAGTTTCATGTACATTTGGTTTGAAACCGTCAATGTGCCAGCATGTTTTAAAAGTTTTGACACCGCCATGCGTCATGAGTCTCACAACTAAATAGGTATATCAAAATAAGGGGATTATCTCTGGCCTTGAACACAGAGTAGCGTTAAATTTTTTATTCAGCTGTTTTTTTTATAGAGAAATCCATAATAAACAGAATATTAATCATTGACCTACTGGATTAGGAGATATTTTGTGAAAGCCCAAAAAAAAAAATCTCAAATAAGGTCTTACTCATGATATCATGCTGTATAAGAAGTTCATTAACCCCAATATGAACAAAAAATCAGCACTTTCTCTGTTAGTATAGGGTTAAATTGTAAATTTGCCCAAAAACACTCTGCCTCGAAGCAATATAATATTACTTGGGAAGTTTGTTTGAGTCTAATGTCACTTCATGTCTCACTCAAAAACTTATGTTAGCCATTAAAAAATTGATATTGAAGAATGTTGATATTTTTAATAATGAGGTAAAATTGTTTTGGAAGTATCGTTTTAGGAGTAATTTTGTCCCTGCTGTTAGTTGACTAAATATATTGAGGTGACAGTTTAAAGGTCACCTATTTTATTTTTGTTAAGGTGAAAATTCGTCCTGAAGGTTTTAAATCTGTTAATTTTGGTCATTAGTTGACCAAATATGTTGAACTGACAGTCCACATATTATCCAATTTATTTTTTCAAGCTAAAAATTTGTCTTAGAAGTCTGTATGTTATCTAATTTATCTTTTTTAAAAGTTCAGGTAAAAATTTTCACTTTAGGAAAAATATAGTGGATGAAACGTGGATTGTTGTATCAACATATTTGGTCAATTAACAATCAACTAATGACAAGAGCAAAATTGCCCCACTTAAAACTTTCAGGGCAAAATTGTCCTTAAGGCAATACTTTCAAGACAATTTTACCCATTCACCCTATTTTTAACCGTAAGGACAACCTTGCTCAATTATAATACTTTTAAAATAACTTTGAATTCAAAAAATACAAAAGCTTTTAGAGCTCGTTAACTCTATTAGTACAATCGATTTCTTAAGAACTAATTAAAATATATGGTCATCATTTAATAAATACTCCTATTAATTTATATAAATAAATCGAAAAGTTAATTAACTAATCTATGTGCATTCTAGTATTAAACAAGAAACTAATTATCAATCAAGTGATCATTGATATAATTCAAAACTAATAAGAAAATAGTTTTTTATTTTGTTGGGACACATATACATTGAGAAAAATTCTTATGTGAATCTAATTTATCAGGTTATTTGTGGTTTGACTAATTAAAATACAACTTAAGAGATAATTTGATATATTTTAAATATTAGTTGGCATATTAATAAAATTAAAAGATTTTACAAGATTCAATTTTTTATAAATCGTAAATTTATTTACCATTTAATCATTCATGAAAGTTTTGAAACTTAGTACTAATTTTTTCTCCAGTTCTCCATCCAAACATGGGGTTAGAGTCTAACTAGAATTTACACAGCAGTGCACCAAATCACAAAAAAAGTTATAGAAGAATAGAAGAGAGAGCATAAGAGAACTCTATTACTCAAAAGTGTCTCTTCTGCTTTGAGAGGAGTCCTAGGGAGCTCTTCTCATCTCCCAAAACACGTAAATCTCTTTCAATAAATTACGATTAATTTATTAACAACGCGTTAATCTTTTACAATAAATGACAAGTGATTTAACAAATCAAGAATCAAATCTTGCCTACTATGATTATAGTTCCAGATCCTGCAACAATTAACTTTCTTGATTAATTGCAATTTATTCTCTTATAATTATATATTAAATCCCTTCTTTATTTAGTTGGATTTTATTTTGGGCCATCGATCCGCTCCATCAAGAGCAGACTTAATCCTCAAATCCAACATATATTTTATACTCTTACCATTAGTGGGAGGGCCAGAAACAATCATTATTCTAGATATTTAATATTTTTAACCTTTGGAAAATTATCTTGTTAATTTATTATTTGTTTTGAAGCTAGGAAAATACGCCTGACAACCAGAATTTTCTTCTAGATTTTTTTTTGATAAAAAAAAATTTTCAATTTTTTTAAAAAAAGAAGGCTGAGAGTTTGAAAATTAAACGTAACCTTTAAATTTGTGAAAAAATATATAATTGCATGAAAATTATATGTTTAGAATAATTCAAAAAGAAAATGAATGGCACTATTGGGTTCCGAAAAAAGGGAGGGTCATGGTAGGTCAGGTTTAAAGTAAGTGATAAAGTCCTGTGAACCCCCGTGAAAGGGTGAGTTGCAGAGTTATAGTGGCCAGGGTGAGTATGACTCACGTGTGACGCACGTGGCATGGCCCCACATCGTGGTTGTGCGAAGACAAGCCCACGTGTAACGCACGTGGATTTGTGCAATCTTCCTTGCCTCAAGCAAATTTTCCGATGTTGCCATTAGAATTCCCCAGTCACCGCCCCACCACCACCAACAATGCTTCCCCAACTCCCTCTCTTCTTTCTAAAATATTAGGGGGGAAAAACAGTTTAAATTTTGAGAAAAAAATATTAAAGTTAAAGATCAGTCATAAAAAAAGATTGAAGGGATAATTTATATCAACTAAAGAAAATTAGTTAAATAATTTAATGTATGTTAGATTGATAGAGTTTAGCTATTTTATTCTATAATGTAATTTTTAAATATGTATCTATTATTTGTCACCCCCTATAAAAGTGGAAAACAATAATTATACTCCATCCGTCTTAAATTATAAGAGGCAACTGCTACCTCTACTCTATTTCAAAATATAAAAGACATTTCAATAATCTCTTTTTTTTTTCTTTCAATTTTGCCCTTATTTAATATCAATGTATTATTAATACTTATGTTGACTATAAAAATTGTCATTCTCGATAAGAGAGGTGTAGGGGGAGAGAGTAGTGAACTTTAATAAGAGTATTCTCTCTCTTATTTCATATCTCCTCGTTAATAAGGATATTTTAGTAAAAAAATGAGTAACAGTTTTAACATATTTATTATTCTTAATCGCCCCTTTGAACCAAATAATTCGCTTAAATGCGGAGGGAGTATCTTGTAAAGTGTCAAGGTTTTATGTTTTTGATCAAATTAAAATTCCCAAAGGCTTATTATATTGTGAAAATATAAGTATAATATTTTGAAAAGTTTTTTTTTTGTAATAAATGATAAGTGATACACATGATTTGATAATGGATAGGAATATTCTCTAGGAATACCTAAGAAACAAAAGGAAGATGCAATGTTAGCTAACATTAGATCCGAACATGGAACTGGAGGGTAGGAGATAATATTCAACTCCGTGTTCGATTTGTAAATAATCTGAAGATTCTAGTTGGAAAAGATAAGATTTCTTACTTCCTTAATCTCCTGGTGAAGAGGTGATAAGTACCGTGTCGATCACTAGAGTGTGAATGACTTCTATAGAATTGGAGTGTAGATGAATTCTAGTAAACCTCCTCTCTTTGCATACATTCAACCTTGAGTGGATTGCCAAAATTTTTGTCATAGTTGGTGAACATGTTCTTAGATTCTGCAAAAAACTTCCTTACCAATTACCTTTGCGATCATGTATTAGTCCTCCCACAGCCGCCTTCCAATTTGATTTGACTGGACCATCAACATCAATCCTTATAAAACTATATGGTGGCGGGGACAATTTTTTCGTGAACTTTAAAACTATTATCTCTTTCCTGTATTATATTCTGATTACATTATATTATTACACAATACGAAAAATTAATTAAATGATTCTTATAATAGCTTATTGAGTTATGAATTCAGTCTCTATAAACTGTCACCTAGTTGAGGACACTGTTTTGGGTGTTTTTCAGTTTTCTCCCATATTCCATTAGAAATTTTGTACAAAGTGAGGGTACAAGCTTTGAACGTAGTACCATGTTAGTGGTTATGGAGGAAGAGGAATCCAGATCGGCCTTCCTATGTACCAAACTGCTCGTGGCGGGTGGGAAAATAAGTCTCATAACTTAGTGTACTCAATTGGCTGAATTAAAGAATGCTTATATTTCAAACTATAACGGTTAAGTTATCAGTTTTTAAAGTGTAGAGACTGAATTGATAACTCAGCAAAGTTATAACGATCAATTAATTAATTTTTGCTATAGTATAAAATACATAGTGCCTAGTAATGATATTGACTTGATCAGGATAAAGATATACTATAAGATATAAGGACCACAAAAAAGAAATGACTCAACAGTGTCAGGAAATGAGCTAATGACAAAGAAGTTTTAAGGATAAAAATTACCTCTAGACAACGGTAGGTGTGGAAATTGCAAAATCAATTCTCCTAAAGAAAAAGAGGGTACCACTACCACACTAGCACTGCCACTAGCACTGGCAGTAGAGAAATGGAAGGACAGAGGTGTCAGAAATAATAGAGATCAGGTGAGGAGGGAAAAAGGTGGTGGAGACTTTAGAGAGATTTATAATGAGAGAAGGAAAACAAAAAGTTTGGTCAAAGTCAAACCTTTCTTTCTATATATGTGCTCAGGCGAGGCGAGGCGAGGCGACCCCCACCCTTCCACATATGCCCCTAAAAGCCCAATTCGTGGGGCCTCCCTCTCAAGTCTCACCACCAACCCTGCCTCTTTAATATCCTTTTTCTCATCTAGCAAAATACTCCCACGCCAACTTGTGCCTGTGGTGTGGGTGTTACAAGTGGGAGGAGGGGCTTGTGTTCTTTAAGTATTTTATTTTAAATCTGATTTTTGAGGAGACGTGTATGAAAAAAATATGGTTGGGAAGGGCTTTTGTACCTTACTATCTAGCTGGGGATACTCTAGATCATTAAAGAAAGAAAAAAGAAAAATACTTATAAAATACGACACTTTGAAGAATAACTTCATTTAAAATGTAAACCATTTGTAAGGTAATTAATTTTTATTTTTTAAATTTTTTTTCTTATAATTCATGTTTACTTATAATTTGCTCACTCATTAAGTCTTTAAACATATTTTTTAATTAGGGATAAAACTGAAAAATTATTCAATTTAAAACATATTTAATGAGTTAATTGTCCTTCTTTATTTCCCGTAAATTAGTTAAATTGTCATATATTATGGATTTGAGTGAGTAACAATAACCGATTGGAACCTTGTGAACCAATATTTGTATCCCTATCAAATAGAGATATTTTTTATGACCTACACAAATTTTGTAACATAATGCTATAAATCCTTTTCTATAAATGGGAGGTTATGAGTTCAATCCAGTTTATAACTGGAGCCATTAGCGGCACTGATGCCCATATGACCCAAAAAATGTTAATGATATTAGATTATGGTTATATGGAGATTGGTAGGTGTCTAGGCGACTCTATTCCAATACCAATTTCTTTCAGTTTTTTAAAAGCGATTTGTAAAGTTTAAGCACCTTTTGTAAACAAGGACTCACACATGTAAAGCAAACCTTATAATGATAGACCCTATATCTATGTTGGCTCATAAAACGTAAACTCTCTCTCTCTCTTTTTATTACATGTATTTAGGATCGAACTCGAATTTTTGTCTGCAATTAATTATTATGTTAAACTCTCTTTTTTCATATATATATATATATATAAGATTTTTTTAATTAAATTACGAGATTCTAAAAAAACAGTAAAAAGTAGTTTAACGTAATAATTATGTCATAAATTTAATTTAATTTTTAAAAATACCCCTATTTGTTAATGGGAGAGAGTAACAATTAGAAAATGATGAAAATAATATATAGAGTGTAGTAATTAATTGCAGACAAAATGAGAAAAAGTATATTTATTATTAAGACAAATTAAAAAAAAATCTTATAAATAAGAACAAGCTCATTAAAAAAAAGCTCTTATATATAAAGAGGAGAGAGTGATAACGCGATATTCCTTAATTAGCCACTACCTTTCTTATAAGAGGTGGAACTTGACGAAGGAACGTATTGTCTTCTTGATGTATTCTTGTAGTTGGTGAGGTAATGATATCTGGTGTTTTACTTAAAAAGATTGTATCAAGCTAGAAAGCGTTGTTCTTATTTAGTAAACCCAACAATAATTGCTTGCAATAGGAGAGTCAAAGTGCCATTCTTTTTTTTATTTACATCTCTATCCTATGCATTCAACCCTGATATTCTCTATGAGCCTATCTATCTACTTTCTTACTTGAAAGTGCGTAGTGAGTTTTAACACCTTTATGCTAGTTAATGGGTTTTGGGTGTTGATGGCTAACACCGTTAAAAAACCCATTCAATAGCTGCACTTTTTTTTTTTCGTTGAATAGATTCACCTTTTGCCTACCTTAAAAAAATGCTATCAAATATTAATTATTTAAAATTAATTTTCCCCTCCAAAAACCCTTCTATTCCTAACTTCCTGTTAAATCCATTCAATGTATACATATTTGAAACTATTCCCCCAAGAATCCCTCCCTTTCAAATTCCTAACTCCTTATATGTATTAACTCAAGCACCTTTCTCTTGCCCTGAATTTCCCCTTTCTCCTACCTTGCAAAAAATTGCCATTAAATACTAATAATTCCAAATTAAATTTAGTTATTATTAGGAAAATACTCAAGTCAAGTTGTTTATATCCATTTTGTTAGGTTTTTCAATCACATGTGACCATATGTTCTATTTTTTAATTATGATCATTTAACATAAATTCAAATACAATAAATAGGTCAGAAAGTTATGTATGAGTGGAGAACTTAACAAAATGGAGATAAATAATTTAATATAAGTATGGTCCTTATTATTATACCTACATGTGATTCCTTATAAGTAGGCTAATTTGTAGATGTGATCATAACCAAGCACTCTCTCTACGCAATATATATTCTCAGTTGAACCCCCCATAGAACCAAATGACCGCTATTGGACATGCTAGAATCTGTAAAATTGATGGTTGTAAGGACATATGGGTTATTATTGCATGTGTTCTCACTAAGTTTCTTTCTTGAAATAAGACCCCGCCACATGCTTCTTTGAAGGCTTTGCAACGCATAGAGATTGTTGGAATATTGCATAAAAGAGATCAAAGAAGGAGAAGTCTACTATGTGGATAATTTTAGGATGTTGAAAATAATGACAAATATAAAGTGACTATACACTTTTGGAAGATCATATTCCACAATGCCACATATTTTGAGCAAATAGATTTCCAAATCTCAAAGGAACTATTTAATTTTGCTCCATTAAAAAATATTGCTAATTAAGTTGTAAAAAATTAAGATCTGATTGATATCTAATTTTTAGAACTCCTTTTGACATGCCAATTGTAAATTGTGTACTGTGCAATTCACTTCTTAACTTTGAGTTGTTTACCAATTTCATTGAAAAACATAAATGTGATAGGATTTCTTCAAGCCTTTGGTGAGTTAGAAGACCAAAAATCAAACTTTGACACTTGCAAAAGATTGAACCTCACACTTCCTGAAAGCCAGACAAAATGCCATTCTTAAAAAATGCTTAGAAAAAGCATTATGTTCTTTATAAGTTTATTTTTTAACTTTATTCTTCCATTGAACAGTGAAACGGTAATAAATGTTGTGTTGTTTGAAAGATGAGCAATTGACATATTTAACAATAAAATTTTGGCAATTAAACCACCAATTGTCACTTTTCTGAGGTATGCAAAGATCAACTAAAATAAAGGTAATTACATGACTACACTAATGAAAATCATGCCCTTTTCTTTTGATTATCTCACAGAGGTTCTTTGATCCTTTTGTAAGCATATGATCATATAACGAATGTAAAAAACATTTTTCCTAATAGAATAACTAACTCAATTATTAATTAAATTATCATTCAAATGATAACTTAATCGTAATTATATTATTATTATTATCAAACAAGTTAACCATAATAGAAAAGTTTAAAACTACATTTTTCTAAAGGATTATTATGGTTAAAAGAACAAAACCCCTTTTTATCAAAATTTAAACACATAATTAGGCTTTAGACATTTTGAAGCCCAAAACAAACATTTCTTATCAAATCCAAATTAAATTAAAATGAGAACCCATAAGTTTTGAAATACAACCTTAAAATCTCAAGGTCACTCAAAACATAAGAAAGTAATCCAATAATAAAAAATTAAAGGTATGAAATCAATATCAAATCTTAAAAACATTTAACTAAAATATGCAAATGAGTCATAATGTGGCAATATATAATAATCCAACGTAAACTAAAAGAACAGAAGCACTATTCTTATAAGAAATAACTTAATCTTCTGGAGTCTTCCTTATTGGACTACTATGGGATCTATCACCTAAAAAATGTTAAGTTGACGAGGTGAGATAATGTCTCAGTAACTAACAAACAATTTCATTAGGCATACGAGTAAGTGCTCATGAGGTGTCAAGTGGAACGATAACATTTTCTAAAATATTAATAACCCATGTATATCAATTTTCAATATCATAAACTCAATTTCAAACTCAAATTTATCACATGAGCGCATAATTATCAATATTTAACAATTCACTTTCTAACCTCTTTTATTACCTCCCATCTTATTTC
>JBAGKO010000008.1:2966314-2997725 GCA_037177275.1 Acacia concinna
AGGTTATGGATTGAGCATATGAAAGGCCAAGAGTTGAGAGTTTGTGGACATCCACATTCCATGATTTTTACAACACTAACCACTATTTTGCCTTAATTACACATACCCCTCTTCTATTTTAAAAACATACACTTAGGTCCAAACATTTAACTCTGTTAAGAATATTCTAAAAAGATTCTAAAAATAATTTTTTAATTAAAACGTATTTGAAAAACAAAAATTATTTACTAATTTATCCTTAATACCAAATCCCAAATTTTAATTGAAAGCTTATAAATATTACAAACTATTAAAATTTGAGGAATTTTTTTAATATTTATTGAAAAAACTTTATAAATTTAAACGAGTCATATAATCTTTAAAATCTATATAATTTATTTTACCTGATAGAAAAAATGTGTTGGATATATATTTTTATGCATTTAAGAAACTAATAATAAATAAATTTAAATTATTATGGTGAAAAATTAGAATTATATATTTAATAATTTCTAAATTAATAAATTTTTAATATTAAAAAGTTAAATAACCTATTAGAATTAAATTTAGCGGTATAAAAAAATTTTCGACCCATATATATGCAAGTGTGTTCAAATAATTTTAATGTTTAATTTAGACACTTTAGTCAAACAAAAGTTTAAAAAGTCAAATTTAAAAGTCAAGCTAACGATTTAGATAAATAAAAATAGAGTATTAAGATGTAAAAAAATTTTATGTAATACACACTTTAATTTTAAAGGAGATTTATATAAGTTTTTAAAATAGGAGATATATATAATTAAAGTAAAATAGAAGGTTGTTTGAGTATTTTACTACAATAATTAATACCACATTTATATAAATTTTAAGAACGAAATGTATAATATAAAAAATTTAGGTAAATAAATATATAATATAAAAATATTAAAACTTGTGGGCCACAAACCCTGAGCCAGCCTTGATTCTCTGGAGTTTGAGATTTTCATTTTCTTAAAAAAAATTTCTAAATAAAAAATGGGAAAACCTTTTGTCGTTTACCATTTATTGCCTTTTTCCCCACTTTTGGAGGTCAGAGACATAAACTCAGAAATCAGAATTCAGAAATAACCCATACGCCGTGGACCAACCGTGACCATGACCAATCTGTCGAAGAAAACAAAATGGGGAAAAAAAATCCATCAAATCAGTGGTCTCTCCGATTTCAAGTTCGAATCTGCGTTTCTTATCCTCGAAGTCTCAAGCTATAGCACACAGGTCTCTCTGGTCCTCGTCTGTAATGGAGGCCATCAAATCAACCCTCCCAATTTTCATGACCAACCCAGCCTTTTTACCAACCAAACCTCTTAGATCTTTCAACTTCAAAGTTTCGATCAAACCCCCACCTCCAGATTTCAATTACAAGTTACAAATTTCGGATGAATCCAGAGCTGCGATTTCTGAGGCCCATCCTGAGTTGCTCGATTTAGCCGACAATGGGAGCTTGCTTTTGATTCAGAAGAAGCAGTTTGGACCTGTTCCTTCATGGAGGTCCGAATTTGTGGAGCCTGAGGCGATTTGGTTACTCGGAACTACTCACATTTCTAAGGAATCGGCCATGGACGTCGAGCGCGTGGTGCGAGCAGTGAAGCCAGATAACGTGGTTGTCGAGCTCTGTAGAAGCAGGCAAGTACACTCGTTGGTTACAATATTTTTTAAAATTTACAGCATCGGCTACACCTACAAAAATATTTGAAAGTAAAATTTTATTTTGGTCCGCCGTTATCAATGATGAATTTTGGTTTCTTCAAAATCACTATTGTGTTACTCAGAAGGTTGATTTTGCTTGGATATCGTGCACTGACATGGTGCTCGGGCAATCTCATGAGGATCCAATATCTTATTAGTTTGAAACAAAACTAAAAACTTAATAATATGATACTAGCACTCGGACAATCTCTGCCTTATACTCGCTTGTAGAAGGAGAGAGATAATAAATTTTAGGTCGAGGTAGCTATTAAAATTTTGAGGTGAATGGAAAATATTATCTTTAACTTATTATTATATTAATTTAATATTATGTATATTAAATAGGGTTAAAATCTATGGTATTTGAAGTTTTTTTTTTTTTTCTAATTGCGTGAAAAATGTCAGAAGTGTTCTATATAAATAGGGACAGGAGGAGTATAGAGTATTACTAAGCGGAATTTACAGTTGGAGGAGAACCACCTGGTGGCTATTGCCAGTAAAAATGTAGGTAGTTGGCAATTGATGTGACGATGAATTTTTACCTGTGGATTAGCTTAATAGAAATGCTTGATTTAAGGCCCAATAGGACACGGTTAACTCTGGCAATTCCGTAGTAACAATAACCTTGCGCCTTCTATTCTTAGTTAATGTAAATTGGTGTTGATGAAATAATAACATTATGCCCCACTTTTTTTTTTCCTGTTTAATTATCCAGTTTTATATTCGTGTCTAAATTCTGGAACCGCTGTTGAGTTTGTTACTCTGCGAATTGCTATTGAATTAATCTTCTTTCTAGACATGTAAGAAGTTGCATAAATGTCAAAATTGGTTGCGGTCAATCCACATCTCATTCTCATTTGTTGCAGGGTTCATTTACAGAGCTGGGATCATGTATGGTTCTGCTGACGGCGACCTTGGCAAACAGTTACGTTCCAATATGTTTTCTTTGAGTGGGACTGGATTTTTTGGTGCTGTTGGACGCAGCATAAACTTGGGTAAGCAGTAAGTACATATATGTTTGGTATGTATATACCAAAGGAAATTTATTTACTATTCATCTTATTGTTAGGTGGTCAAACTGCCTTAGCATTACGGTTACTCCTGGCAGCTTTTTCATCAAAGATCTCTTCTGATGTTAACCGCCCTTTTGGTGATGAGGTACTTTCAAAATTTGCTACTGATCATTGGGCCAAAAGCTCATTTTGATTATGAAGTTATATCTCCTTTGTAGTTTCGTGCTGCCCGAAAAGCATCTGAAGAAGTTGGCGCACAGATAGTTTTGGGAGATCGGCCGATTGAAATAACTGTATGTGCATGCTAACTCTTGCAACTATGACAGAAAATAGCTGTTTACTGGCAATAATTAATTTAAGCAATTTGTGGTATTTGAGTTCTTCAAAACAAAGTTATTCTATATGATCTAGGACAATTGCTTTCGTAGTTGTGTTAAATGTACTGAGCAACGGTATTTGTGTTCTTTCCTTTCATTCTCTGTAATCTGTCTTGCAGCTCAAGAGGGCGTGGACAGCTTTGAAATGGACAGAGAAACTAAGTTTGTTGGTCTCTGTTGTTCGTGGGATAACATCACCGTCTAGCATTTCCTCAAACAAGATCGACGTAACTTCTCTTACCATTGTTACCAAGATTGTACGGGGGGCGGCAGAGTTTTATGTATATAAAGGCTTGACGCAAAAAATCCATCAACCCCTTTTAGAATAATCTCAAATACTGAACTCCCCTGGTTTTATGTTTGCAATTAATCTTATAAAACTTGATTATACATTTTTTAACCTCTTCTATTCATTACGAAGTGAAAAAGAAAATAATGAGAGCTGCTTGGAGTTGTTTTATTTTTTATTCAACCAATTTGCTCCTCAGTGAAATTCCTTTTAATTTTATGATAATGTTTTTTTTTTTTGAGCATTTTGAGTTATTTACCATGGTTGTTAGTTCACAGCACTTTGAGAGGAACACTGAATGAACTGGTTAACTGCCAAAATTGATAACTGTAGAGGTTATTTGCATTTTGGCTGTTTTGAAATGATGGACTTCCAGAGGGAAAAAACTTTGTTTGACATTCTCCATACTTGCTAGTTAACATTTAACTACTTTTTAAAATACGTTATTTTTTAATTTTAAAGTGTCTACAAACAAATCTCCAGAACCAAGGATGACATTTTTGCTGTTAGAGGGTATCCCAGCTGGGAATACCCTACATTATGGATGCATTGAGACAAGACTGGAGGTAGATTGTTCTCTACCATTGGTATGGGGACAAGGATTGGAATCTGATCCCCCAATCTTCTAGAATTACGAATAAATTTGTTATTTTTGGTCTTTGGTAATACTATTGCCTTCATATAGTACTTAAGTGTTTTTTGTCATCAATTTAGTATTTAGTAGTTTAATTTTGCCTCAAAGAACACGCGAAGCTCCTGTTCTGCTCATTACCGCCCTTTCCTGAAATGAGCTAGTTATCTAGTCTATAGCAGGTTCATCTATATTTGCTTCCCATCTTCAGTTTGCAGTGCATATTATGGATATTCGTGCGGTGAATTGTTTATGTGGTCTCAATTGTTCCATCAAACTTAAGCTAAACCTTCTCAAAACCTAGATGGAAATAATACTGCTATGCAGACTTTTTACCATTTCTAGTTGCTATTTTCCCTTTGAATAAACTTTACAGCTACCGATAAAGTTTTGGTGAGATTAATTCATACTTCAAATTTTGTTAAAATTGAATATACTATGTAGGTGAAAACAAGGAAAAGTAGACATCATAAGGGTATTGGACTTTTATGTTAAACTGGCCAATCATGTCTTATATGGTTCTTAGGACAGTTGTAGAAAGTAGAAAACAGTTATAAATTACGAGTAATCACAGGACAGGACATAGAATGTTCCACATCAGATGATAGGGTGGTGACATGCATATTCTCTACATTTCCAAATAGTGCAGCACAGTGAATAAAAGAGGGGTTGATTGAAAGATAGATGCCTTATTGGCTGGTATGAACCTCATAGAATATATGCCATCCCAAAAAAGATCAGTGAAATTTATCTGATGATTTAAATGGATGCTATCTTACGAAATGCAGGAAGAACCAAGTTCTGATGATGGGGGTACATTTCAGCTTTATGAGCAACTGAGCTTTTCCTACCCATCACTATTGCAGCCTCTTCTACATGAAAGAGATACTGTAAGATTTTCCTCTTTTGTCTCAACTTTCTTCTGTTTCAACGCCGGAAACATCAATGTCAAATAGTCATATTCCTCCATTAACCTTTCTTCAAAAGCCACTGCAATTTGAAAGAAAAAAAAACCCACGCATACAAAACAGAAGACACATGGAAGGAGTGAACAGGAAGGAATCCTGCTTAGTTTTCCTTTTAAAACGAGCGAATTACCCTTTTGGTTCTTGAAAGATTAATGTAACATCAATTTGATTCCTAAGAGATATCCGATATTTGATATAAGACATATTTGAAAAGTTGATTTTGATCTTAAAGATATTTTTTATATTTGTCAATATTTTATTAATTTGCATCTATTGATGCTTCCTCAAAAATAATTAAGAAAGAGAGTGTGAATGAATTAATTAAGAAAGATGATTAGGATGTTTTAGAAAATGAACTAACTTAACTAATTTTAGAATCTAATTAAATTAGGTAAATATGTCTTATATTAAGTATTAAAAAGAGTATTTATAAATATGGGAAAACTTTTAAAACCTCATCAATATGTTACTGCCACAAGCATCTTGACCATATGTGGTTCTAAAGTATTAGTGAGCTCCCTAAAGGGTTAATACTATTGTTAGTTCTTATAGCTTGATTGAATTTTGGTTTTTGATTCAACGTAGTCTCAAATTATTGGATATAGTCCCTATAATTTCATAAAAGTTTGGTTTGACTTTTAAAGACTAGTCCTTTATACTTTTAATGAGGAGTTTTAGTTTTGGTCAATATAGAGATTAAAACCAATAATTTGAAACTACCGACCAAGACCCAACTTCAATCAAACAGCAAGGAACAACAATAATTTGAAACTACCCAAATTCAATCAAACAGTAAGGAACAGCAATAATTTGAAACTACCCACCAAGACCCAAATTCAATCAAACAGCAAGGAACAACGATGGTGTTAACCAATGTGTGTGTGTATATATATATATTTGTAAAACCAGTATGGAGATTATACTCTGAAGGATAATGAAGTGCACGGTTAATGTTCAATGTGCTCCTGCATAATGCAAAACGGGGGTTTGTTTTGCAGTACTTAGCATGGTCGTTGAAGAGGAGCAAGGCGGTGAATAGCTGTAAAAAGGTGGTGGGTGTAATAGGAAAGGGGCACATGAATGGTGTAGTGTACGCTCTGATATCTGATCAAGGCAATTTAAGGTTTAGAGATCTTGCAGGCCAAAACCCTAACAATGGAGGCTGGATCGATGGTCTTCTCAAGAGTTTAGTGAGGGACACAATCATCGGCTTCCTTTTGTGGGCCTTATATGAACAGATCAATGGGGCTTAAGGTCAACTTATTTTTTTGACCATATGTACATACATACTCATTCTGTCCGCAATTATGAGATTCAAACAACCAATTTGTGGTTATCAAGAAAATAGTTAAAATTAGTTAAGTGTATTGAATATATATTTGTTTTCCAACCACACTTTTATTTGTAAAGAGGATAAGTGAGAGAGATAATGAATGTTTTAACAAATCGAAAATGAAGTTTATATTCTGGGATTAACCTATTCTCAAATTTTAAGAACTGGGAGTGTATATATACACATTCCCTCCCAAGGTTCAAGGGTAAGTCATCATGAAAAATATATTTATGACAATAAAAATTGTCTTTTGGCTGTTGATTATTAATCTTAATCAAAATTATTCGATGATATCAAGGTGGTATATGATAAATATGATTTCAAAATTATTTTAAAATCTATTTAGCCCAAAAGGTCTAGAGTTTTTTTTTATATATATAAATTCAATTCTACTTATAATTTATATGGGGAAACTGGGAAGAGAATGTTTGATGTTTTGTTGGTTCTTTAAAATGAACTATATAAAATACTACAATTTGTTTTTCTTTTGGGAAAATCCCAAAAAAATGATAACGGAAATAAAGAAATTTTAATTCAGAGCAGCAAAATAAAAAAATTCTAAATCAGTCTTTTTGTACCTTTTTATTGTGTAATTACGAAATACCACTGAATTTTTAATAACACGAGTATCATAATTTATAACAAGAGTATTTTGATTAACAACAACAGTACAAACAATTCACAGTGTAAATAGTTAATACTTAAATGCTTCTATTGTTTTTAATTGAGATACTCTTATTGTGAATTAAGACATTCATATTGTTAAAAATTTAGTGGCATTTTCATAATTACACAATAAAAAAGTACAAAAAGACTTATTTGAGATTTTCCGATTTCACTACTTTGAATTGGAATTTCCTTTATCTTTTTTTGGGATTTTTCCTTATTTTTTTTTAAAAAACGGGCCTGTGAAATGGATTAGAGGAAGCATTACAGTGATTAATGTTGACTATGAATCTTAAAGTGACATAGAAATACGTATAAGGGTTTCTATAAAATAAGGTAACGGAGTAAGATCAAGGATATTACACAAACAAGATTCATTACATGTATCATGTTAAGTTCTTTTATCATTTAGCACATATGATCATGTGTCATATTATTTTATGCGAATTTGTAATTAAATAGTAATATTTTAAAAATGTCATATATGACCGTGTGTACTTGACAGACTTAGGGTCCGTTTGGGTAGAAACAACTTTGATGATAAGTAACTTATGAAAAGTGACATCAGAAAAAAGTTACTTATCAAAAGTTAATGTGTTTGGAAAGGAAGTAATAGAAGTGACTTTTTTTAAATGGAGGTGTGTTTGGATGATAAGTAAAAAGGTAACTTATTATTTTTTTATTGAGTTTTTTATTTTTATTAAAAAATTTGATCATATATTTTTAATTTGATAGTTATATAATATTTTTATTTTTTTCTTTTTCTTTTTTTTTTTTATGGGTGTGGTTGGGAATTTTTTTTTCTTTAAAAGAAGGCTGCAGGATTGGTCTAAATATTGAAGAGGAAGCGGGAGAGCTCAGTGAAGCAAATGTCAAGACTGACGGAAAGAAGAAGAGGAGGAGAGAGAAAGCATTGGTTAAAAGTTACTATTTCTGACTTCTAAAATAAGTCCATTTAAGTAACAAAAGTCCTTCTACTTTTCTATGCACCCAAATGGCTGATTTTAAAAAAGTTACTTGAATTCACTGAAAATTTATTTTTTTTGTCTCCCCAAACAAGCACTTAATACAACTAATAAATGGAATTTGATCTTAATATTTTTTTATTAAATATGAGGACGAGATGGATTAGTCAATTAGATTTATACGTCATGAAAGCTAACCCTTTACTGAGTATTGCAAGTTACTAAGGTTGTTAAATTTGTAAGTTTAGACAAACTTGTGATATGTGAATAATTTCGAGTTATAAACTTGGACAGTGAACTTGTATGCACTTACCATTTTAATAAATATGTATTAAAAATATATAATCAAATAATTAGAATATAAAAAGACAACATTTTGGCTTAAATATATGTTATATCCAAGTAATTGAAATTAAATATATCAACATCTATAATTTATGATAATTAGTAAAGAACTTTCTATGAAGTGACTAATTAATTATTAAAAAAACCTTCAAATTTATTACTCACGTAACATAAGTTTGATAATGTGATTTGTAAAATATAATTCAAAAAATATGAATCTCCCACTATTATTCTAGAAAATACTAACAATTCAATTTAAATAATACAAAATTATTCAGAATTTAAACCTACTAAATTATTGTGTCCAACAAACAATAGAGAAAGATCACATTATAGTAGACTCCATGTATTTACACAACCCTAGATTTGATAATTTAAAGAAAAATAAAATATATTAAGATATTTATATAAAGTAAATAATTTTTTTGAAAATTTAATTTTTTTATTGATATTATCATAATAACACATGTAATAATTATAAGGGAAAATTTTAAAAAAAGACAAGTGAATTAGGGAAATCTCAATTCAGTACAACAAAATCAGAAAATTTCAAATCAGTCTGTTTTGTACTTTTTTTGGGTAATTATGAAAATGCCACTAAATTTTTCACAATACGAGTTTCGTAATTTACAACACGAGTATCCAAATTAACAACACCAGGTGCTACATATTTATACTGTGAGTTGTAAATATGTAGTACCTAGTGTTGTGAATTACGAAACTCATATTGTGAATTACGAAATTCATGTTGTGAAAAATTCAGTGGGTTTTTTGTAATTACTCAAAAAAGTACAAAACAGACTGATTTGAGATTTTATGATTTCGCTGTATTAAATTGTCTTTTCCCTATTTCCAATGTCTTTTTCTGAAATTCTCCCTAATTATAAATTGACTGATAAGTTTAAAAAAATAATCTTAAAAAATACCATGGAATTTTCAAAACCCAGAAAAATCTGTTAACACTTATAAAAGACAAATAGGTCATATGGTAGGAATTTGGGTTTTTAAAGTTTGATCACTTTTACCAAAACGCCCCTCCTCCCTCCTCCCTCCTCCCTCCTCCCTCCTCACACACACACTCTCTCTCTTATGTGACACATTCTCTCATCCAGTTCCTTCGCAGTAGGAGACGATCTCCAGTTCCGTTGAGCTTCAACACTCGTTCGTGGTCTTAATGATTCTGCTAAGCCCCATAATTAAAGAAATCAACAAAACCAGCTGCTTCCCAGAACCAAGGTTTGAAATTCTTAATGTTCTGTTTGGCCTTTGCACTTGGCTTGGACTAGAGAGTTTAGAATAGTATGAGTGGAGTTAGACGACATACCTTTGGCACATATTATGAAGGACCATGTTTTTTTTTTTCTGGTACGGTTCTTGTTAACAAGCTTCCTTGTGTCTTTTTTAGTTGGAATGTTGGTCTTTTATCTTTATTTCTTTGTTTGTTCTTTATTTTTCGTATTAAAGTTTGGTGCTCTAGGGCGAACTTTTGAATGATTTATACCTCTACTAGGGTGGCAACGTCCGCAATCTTGTTATATAATTATAGACCTTCTATTCCAAAATGTGTAAAGGAGTAAAAATACATAGTATAGTTTTTTTAAAAGCTAGTCCAACATCAAGTATTTTTTTTTTGTGTGTGTAAAAGTAAGTATGTGGTTATAAAAGTGGGTTTAGTTTGACTTTTTAATTTTTAAGGCTTGCGTGCATAATAACTTAGTTAAGATTTTAGCTTAGGTGACAGTAGATAAAAAGTAAAAAATAAAAAAAATCTTACATCTACCAACTTATATTGATTTATTGTTTTAAATAAATAAAAAAAATGCTTAACTTGCTTGAGTCTAGAGATAGAGAACTATCACATTAGAGTCATCGTCCACGTAAACTTTAATATCAATTGGTTTATGTGGATTTTTTTTTTCTTTATCTAATGCCACCTAAGTTAAAATTTTAGTTGAGTTATTGCTCATACAAGTTTTAAAAGTGAAAAGAGTCAAATTTAACGATCAATGTATATTTTTGCCCCCACTATTGTAACCACATAGTCACTTTTACAAAAAATAAAAAAACACTTAGTATTGGGTGCATTTTAAAAAAAAAAAAACCATATGTGTATTTTTTCACCTTTCTCCTTCCAAAATTTAGCTGTAAATTTACTGTATCTACTAGCTTTGAGGCTTCTTATAGAATTTTTTGTCTGGCCTTTGTTGTAGTAATTATGGAATCCAAAACAAAGAAGAACGTCTGGGAACTCCAATAATAAAGAAATCCCTCCAGCTCCCCCTGGTTTTAGATCCAAGTGTAGTTCAAAAGTTCTAATGAATCAGAACTCCAAAAATAAAGAAGTCAGCCTTAGATTTCTCCCTGCTTCACGGAAAGGGGGAGGCAGAGTAATGCGTTAGTTTCTGATAAATCAGAAATGAGAAGATGAAGCTTTTGAATTTGTTTGTGTGAGAATGGTTAAAAAAATTTATGATAGAGTAATATATTAATAATAGAGGGAGGGAGATCAACATCTTTGGGATTGTTAAACTTCATATATTAAGAATCTGTTTGTATTGTAGCCGAATAAGTAAATGGAATGACTAAAATATTAACAGGATTGACAAACTTAATATTACTTTTGATAATTTTACTTAGGTATTCTAAGAACAAAAATGTGTTGTGACCAATTGAGTCAAGGAAATTATTAAAATAATAAAGGGAATGACTACAATAGTAACGTGACTTAACAAACTTAGTATTACTCTTGATAATATCATTTAGGTGTTCTAAAAATATAAATGTATTGTAACCGAATGAGTAAAAGGCATAACTAAAATAGTAAAGGAAATGATTAAAATATTAATAGGATTTACAAACTCAGTATGCTCTTAATAATATCTCTTAAGTGTCTTGAGAATATAAATGTGTTGTGAGTGAATGAGTGAAAGGAATGACTCAAATAGTACATGGAATGACTAAAATAATAATGGGGATTGACAAACTTAGTATTGCTTTTAACAATATTACTTAGGTGTTCTAAGAACATAAATGTATTGTGGCTGAATGAGTAAAGAGAATAATTAAAATAATAATGAGATTTACAAATTTAATATTGCTCTTAACAGTATCACTTAGGTGTCCAAAGAACATAAATGTATTGTGACCGAATGAATAAAGAGAATGACTAATGGTCACAATCCAAAATTCTATCAATCAGTAATGGCTTTTAATAAAATAATAATGAGTTTGACGGAATTCATTATCGTTTTCACAAAATGAAAAAAAATAGGTAACTTGAGCAAATGAATTTATTAACATTATTGGTCTTAACTAAATCAGTTATGATTTTTACTAAAATAATAATGGGTTGACGGAATTCGTTATCTTCATGAACTGACAAAATGACATTATGAAATTGATTTACCAACTTTTCTGGTCTCAACAAATAAATAATGAACTTGACTGAACTAATAATAGTTTTTCATGAAATTTGTTATGATATCAACATAGGCTGTCCCAATGGATGACTCACAATATCAATCAGTACTTTCTTTTTTTCTTTTTTTTAAAAAAGTTGATGTTTGAACGTCAGATTGCTTCCATCGGCGTTTTGGTTGAGACGTTGCAATTGGCAAAAGTAAGAAAATGATACTTTTACCTCCATTTTGGCCCTAAATTGTGGGGAATTTTTTTTTTAAAAAAATTCTATTATAACTTTTTTTTCGTAATTAAAAGATCCAATTAGTTTTTCTTGAAGAGATTAAGAAAGTCAAAAACGCCAACTAAATCTTATAATTAGGACTAGGGGTAGTATAAATATCACACTATATTTACATATAATAAGACTTCCTCCGATCCTAATTATAAAATCCAGTTTTCCTTTTTGGAGAGATTAAGTAAGCTAAAAGAGTTAATTAAATCTTATAATTAAGACCAGAGATAGTATAAATATCACATTATATTTATATGTAATAAAACTCCCTCCGATCCTAATTGTAAGATCTATTTAGTTTTTTTAGAGAGATTAAAGAAATTAAAATAGTTAACTAAATCTTATAATTAGGATCGAATGTAGTATAAATATCATACTATGTTTATATGTCATATTCCAAACAAAAATCAAATTATCCAATCTTATTTTTACCTAATCTTACTTTTACCCAATTTTACTTTTTTTAAAAAAACACAAACTGAAATTTTTAATCCAAACATGCCCACGATAAACAAGTAATGACAAAATGAGAGGAGTGTTGGCGTTGGAGCAATCGTATAAATGAAGAAACTCACTCAGTCCCACGCACTTCTTGCCAGTGATTTGGCCACGCTCCAATCACAACAAGCGTTACATCCCACTCTCTCACCACCACTCTCAATCGAATCCCTTCCAATCTGCCCCACACTATTGCAGCCTTCGCACTTTGTTCAGTTGTTGTGCTAAGCCTATGGGACTACAAATTTTGCAGTTAAAATTTTCATTTTTTTAAAATAGGGGAATTATATTTGGCAAAAAAAGAAGAAGGGGGAATTATAGTCTTTTAACGATATTATAACATCTCTAATTAGGTAATATGGCCCAATGAAGAATTTATTAAATGTATAGATATGAATTTAGATTTTGCTATGTAAAAAGGATTTAATTAAGATTTTCCCTAAATAAAACCTTTCCAGGTTTAGAATTGTTAAGAAATTTATATCCACGGCTGTTAATTTATAAATAAATATTTAATTAAAAAAATTTGAATTTAATGAAAAGAATGTAATGTTTCTTCAATGAGAATCAAAGTGGATTTGTAAAGTCTTGGTATGACTTTGCTTAGATAGTTAGACCTAGCCTGGACTTACCACAGCCTTGCACTTTGCCACCACCCCTGAACAACACCTTGTCCGGATCCGGATCTAGGCCTCACTAATCATGAATTTATTACATTTGTTATTTTGCAATTATAGCCTCAATCAATTCATGTAATTATATTTTTTTTTTATTACACGCGGCTGGAATCGAATTCAGGTTGAGTGCCACATAGAGCACTAATCATATCACATAGCCTAGAGGTTGTTAGTTCAATTCATGTAATTATAACTAGTGAATGTAAGCTTGACAATTTAATTTTATGGAGGTACTAATGAAATTAGGGAAAAAAAATGCTATAAAACTATCACGTGTTTTGTACTTTTGCACGTATATGTGAATTTTATTTATGTTACATTTTAGAAGTAATTTTGTAAAATTATAGTGCATTTCTTATATATATCAAATTAAATTTTTAATTGGAAAAATCATATTGGGAAAAGTCAGATATGATTCAGTGATATTTAAAACTTATCTGGCTGTGGAGAGGGTCACATGACTTTTCAAGATATATGATTAAAATAAAAATTTAATGATTGATTGACCTGCTTTAAGATAAATTGGGTCTTAAAACGAGTCGCGTAACTTTTCTACATATAGAGTTGATGATTTACTCTATTTTTTGTGCATAAAAAGACCTTAATTTTTTTAAAGAAGAAAATATGGTTTTTTTTTGAAACAACAGGTAGAACCTGATTTTCTATTTCCTTTTTATGTATAACTTATAGGGGTTTTCTGAAATGGAATTATGCTTTTATTTCAAATTTAACTTTGTTTGGCCAATAAATTTCTTTAGAAATCTGCATAATTAATCAGTTTTGGAAAAGTTGTGAATGTGTGGGCCCGTTATCCCTTTATGATAGTCTAACAAGTGTTCATCAATTTTCAACTCGTGGTATATATATGCTACAAACTTCCTACTAAGCCATGGCAAAAAAAATAAAAAATCCTACTAACATTTTTAAAATTTTTTTTTATCAGAGAGGAAAGTTTCAAACTTTAAATTATTAACCATTATTTATCCTCCACCTCCACCATTATCAACTGCGTTAGCATCAGGTGGTGCAAGTAATTAATTACTGTGTAAGATAAGTTATATTTTGTTTTTTGTTTTAAAAAAAACTCTTAGTAAGTGTAACACTGTACACCTCCTTAAGTCTTACTTAAGTATGAGGTTGCATGTTTAACTCTCCGTGGATGCTATGGTTGCGTGAGTTTCTTAAACCTTGATGAACATGAACCGTTAATAATTAATCTGGAACTGTAATTAAGCTGTCATTTTATTGTAATTAGTCCCCATTGATGTCGTTTTTAAGTTAACAACACTAGTGATTATATAAGATTTTCAGGTTTTGGTAAGCCTATAAAAATGTCGGAGGAATATATTTTAGAAATATCTTGTATATAAATATATATGTACATTATATAGTTAGATATGCATATGTCTACACAGATATAATCTTGGTTTGTGAATTGCATTGTAAATTCACTGAAAATTATATAACTACTTGCAAAACCGCATTTATCAAGACGGCAATACAAGTCTTTTTTAATGAAAATTTAATTATATAAATTCAAAAATATTTAAAAATTATTTAGCAATATGTAGCAGCTCCATTGTTTAATTATCACAATCCACTTTAAAAAGACTTCAACATGTGTCTAAAAATTAGAGAACGAAAAACTGGACCGGCAAGTTCAACCGGTTGAATAAGGAACCGGCCTCTTTTCTGGTATGAAACAATGAAAAACCGGTGGGGGGTTGAATCGGCCTAGGACTAGTTGAACCGGTTGGATCGGCCAGTTAGACCGAGAACACGGCTGGTGGAATCGGTATGAGGTAAAAAAATCATATATTTCTTTAATTTTTATTTATGAAATTTAAAAAATATATTGATATATTGTCATCTATTTTATTATTATAAATGATACTTATATGTTTATTTAATTTTTATGTCTATATATAATGTTATTTTGTTAAATTATAATATTTTAATATGACCGGTTTGACCCCTAGTAGAACCCTTGTTGAACTCTTGAACTTTGAGTCTCGTGCCTCAACTAGTTCATTGCTCCGTCCGGGTTTTTGTTCCTTGCTAAAAATTTAAGAGTTATATAAAATAATACATATTTTTCATTAAAGGTAATGCATTTGTCTTAAAGAAGCAAGGTAAAAATGAGCATATTTCCAAATCTTCTAAAGAAAGAACCCAAGCAACAAATGGTAAGATGTAATACATATTGCTTTTCTATTGTAGATTTTTTTTCGATTATAATTGGGAAAAATTGTAAAATAAAATCCTTCAATTCATTCTAAAATTTAATGTCCTGCAATGTACATGAAATTTGTCTAAAAATCCAGGCGTAACCTATCTCAGTGTGTGCAACTTTTTATCATTATTTATTGGGAAACTTATGATTAAGTCCCACTCAAGGAAAAAAAATCAAACAGTCTCATGAAATCTTGTAATTGTATTTAAGTTACAGTTGACAATTCTATAGCTTTCATGGGCTTTCATTAACAACTTTATGAATATACATTGACAACTCTATGGGGTTTAAGTGCAATTATAAGATTTCACGGGAATCGTTTAGTCATATTTTTTTTGTTGGGACCTAAACACAATTTTCCCTTATTTATTTGAAACCTATTTCAATTATGTACAGAATGTAAGACAATTATATATAGTTAAAGATAGGGTGAAGGTACACTCAGTACCCTGAACTATTTTTTGAGGTGCAATTAACACCATAAATTATTTTCTAAGGTGCAATTAACACCCTGATGTATTTAAATAGGTGCAATTAACACTCTTCACTAACTAACACATAAAATGCCATTTTCTCTATAGCCACTTCAGTATTAAAAATGTCTCATAAGTATTTAATATGCCCACTAATTTATAATTAAGATGCCCTCTAAATTAAAAAGAAAAACAAAAAGTTTCCCCGAAAAAATTTATTTTTTTTAACACTTCATTCCTCAAAACTTATCGTGTTTGTAGAGTTAATTGAAATCCAAGAAAATGATTTTTTTAAAAAAATTCAAATTCCATTTTAATTATAAATTAGCTGACATATTAAATACTTATATGACATTTTTAATGCTGATGTAACTATAGAGAAAACAATGCAGTTTTTGTATCTGTTAGTCAAAGGTGCTAATTGCATCCATTTAAAAACTTTAAGGTGTTAATTGCACCCTAGAAAATGATTTAGAATGCTGAGTGCACTTTTAACCTTGATGATATGTTGCACACCGCTAAATAAGAGTTGTACTTACAAATTAAAGATGAATTACACCCCTTCAAGAACGTAGGTCTTAGGTATTTTGAAAAATAGATTTTTCTACCAGAAATTTTTAAAAAAAAAAAAAAAACCGCAAGCTCAAATTTTAACTCAACACGATTCTTTTCAAAGTAAAAAGAAAGAAACAAAAACTCAAAACCAGACAAGATAGGAAGATTTTCTAGAAATAAGAAAAGGATATGTTTCCATGAAGAAGTAAAGGTGCCGAATGTAAGATTTACCAAAAAAAACAAAAAGGTGCCAAATGTAAGAACTTGTCTGAACATAGTGCTGACCAGTGACCACCACACTGCAAAGGCATTATAAAAGGAGACTCGTCTCTCACTAATTTCGCCCACAGTGACACATACAACATATATTGGTTTCTTGACAGCTTGGTTTTTCTATCTGTCCGAGGATTCAGGTTTGTTTCAGAGACAATATATATGGCTTCTAATTCTCCTCAAGTTGTTGACTGTGAGAAACTCAACATCACTGTCTTGATCGTGGACACTGACACCTCTACTCTCTCCGTCAACGCTGGTTTTCTCAGATCATGGCAATACAAAGGTTCTGTAATATTTACTTCCTAAATTTACGTACCATATCTGATCAAAATTAAGGTTGCCTTTGTCTAATGATGGAGTTTATTTCAGGCTCATCGATCTCCTGCTTCGTCTTCTTCATCTCTTGTTTCCTTCTTAAAATACTATTATTTCATGATCATATGCGTCTCTGCCTCTCTCCTTGCAAGGTTCTATCATGTGGTCAAAGTTAATTAGTTGTGATTAATTGTGTTTTGTAGCGAAAACCTCGGTCTTTGATTCTTCAAGGAGTTGTTATCACGTGACTCCTTTGAGGATGACTTCTAATTCATCTCACATCGTTATATGTGATTGTAATACATATTTTAAGGCAAAAAGGATTTATGAGGTTGAAAAAATTATTACAATAATATATTAAAAAACTTAAAAATTAAACATGGGAGGAAAATGGAGATTCAGTAATCAACTTTAATTACTTTACTATTTCAGAAGTCAATGTTTAATTAGCATTTCTTCTTCGTCCTCATCCATCATATGGGGATGAGTTGAGTTTAAGGCTTTATATTATATACTCATCTCATAAGTTGAGATCGATGTCTCTAAATTCAAAGCGTAAAACTATATACTTTAATTATTTTTTGAGTGAATTTAAATTATTTTGTTGTTTGTTGATGCAAAAATGGTTAGATTGTGAACATAATATATATTTAATTAGAGAAAACTCCAATTTGAATGTCCTGCTTCTCAAGCAAGTTATAAGCGTTGTTCTTTCATTTACAACCTTGTTCTCTTAAAGTTTGTTTGGTACGAGGAATTGAAGGGGAGGGAAAGGGGGGAAAATTTTTATAAGTTGAATTTAAAAAATTAAAGAAATAAGATTAAAAATGTTAAATTATTTTTTCATACTTGTTTATACTACATTTTTTCTTTATTAAAATTTTATAACTCCACTTTTTCAATTTCTTTAAATTTAACTCCTAAAATTTTTATTTTCCCTCTCTTTCCCTCCCCTCCTCTCATACCAAACAGCCTCTTAATGATGATCTCTTTAGAACATCTTCCAATTAAGTTAGATTTTTCAGATCTTCACCTCATTATTCAACCACTATTCATCTGTGCTATATAAATATAGGAGTCTTGATCTTTATTATTCTTCTTGTATCCTATTCCTCATTATTCAATTAGTATTTACTTAATTACAATATGAATAAAGGATTTGCTTTGAAACTTCAGTTGCAACTGCTACGAGTGGTCATGAAGCTTTGAAAACTCTAAAAGAATTCAGAGGCCTTTTCGACATCGTCATCACTGACCTTAACATTAGAGGAATGAATGGAATTGAACTCCAAAAACGTGTCAAACGCGAATTCCATCTTCCCGTCATCAGTAAGCAAGCATATATACCAGAACTCATTAACTACTCTCTCACCCTTGTTCAATTGAAGAGGCTAACTAGGGTTAGGGTTTTTGCTGCTATATATATATATATAGTTAAACTTAAATCTTATAAATATGGATATATGTGTGCAGTTATGTCAGGAGATATGAGGAAGAATGTGATGTCGGGGAATCCAGAGCATGAAGCAGTATATTGCATGGCGAAACCAATACAAAGAGAGGATTTAAAAGACGTGTGGCAATATGTTGTGACTGGGAGGAGAGAGAAACGAAGAATTGAGAATGACAAAATAGCATCAGTGAGCGAAGAAGAAGAAGGGGACTTATCACCATCACCAACTGTTCATTCAGCATCGCCTAAAAAGCAAAGGAAGAAGTATTGTAAGAGAAAGGTCAGTGAGGTGACTGAGAATGAAGAACTCATATTCTGTGGTCCAAAGAGATCCAAGATCTTCTGGACTACTAATCTTCACAATCGCTTCTTGTTCGCCCTAGACCAGATTAGCATGATGGAAAGTGAGTAATGTATATATTAATCCATCTTTGTTAGAAACTGAGATGTTTTAAAACTACAAAACATAAAATTATAAAATAACATATATACTTTAAACACTAAAATCTTATTATCAAATAGTGGAATTCAATTAGTATTAATTAATCCATTCTACAATGTTATAAAATTACTTATATATATATATACTTCAAACACTAATTGATTTAATTTGGAATTTTTCATCTTCAATTCTTTTTCTAGAGTCTGTTCCAACCAAGATTCTTGAGATCATGAACGTGCCAGGTTTGACCAGAGAAAATGTTGCCAGTCATTTGCAGGTTTGCTTCTTAAGCAAATATACAAGTGTTTTCTTCAACTGTGCATTTTTTTGACCTATTCTTATTCAATGTCAGATATATTGTATTTAAAGCTGAGAACAATTTTTAATTTTATATTTATCTGAACATAGAAACTGATAAAACAAGAGAAAAAGAAAAATCAACTGATTTGCATAAATATTGCAGAAGTACCGGATGTTTCTGAAGAAAATTGCAGAGAAAGGAATCCTTGAAGGATTATCAGAGAGAGCATTGAGGTCAAAGTTTGCTATGGGCCTTCCCACAGATATCATTAGAGACCTTAAGAGGAGAGTTAGTCATTTTCATCGTCATGAAAATTATTATCATCAACATTATGGTACAACCGTTATGTCTAGGCCTCTAACTACCAAACCCCCTCTCAGCAATCAAACCAGACTGGTTCAACCAAACCACTATGGGACCAACCATACGTATAGAAACTTCCAACAGAATCAAGCAAGTCATCATAATCATCCTAGCCTAAATGGAGGGTTCATGACTTCAGCAAATGCCCTCACTGCAAATGGTTTGATGAGTAACTATACCTCACTGGGCAATAACAGAAACTTCAACTATGTCCCAACTAATTATGATAATAAGAACAGTCATGGAATGATAATGCCCTATGGAAGTTTTGGCCTTCAACGAACTCATTGGCAATATAATCACTACCATGGAACTCAACTGAATAACAATTATAATAACTATGGGATGATGATGCCTTGTGGAAGTCCTGGCTTGCACCGAAGTCCCAGTTCTTATACATGTCAAAACAGCAACTACAATTACAACAACAACAACTGGTTAAGTAATGGGAATGCTTCAAATGATGCAATGGTGCCAATCTCATCATCATTTGTGAATGCCTGTGTTGAACCTAATCAAGCATATGTGTCTTCAGGGTTTCCATCTTTGCCGCAGAAGTCGATTAATGGTACTTGGAATGCAGGAGGTGGTAATCATAATCAACGTAATATTGCCACTTCAACGAATGAACTGGAAGCTGGCCATATGGATGGCCTTGATGAACTTTTCCTAATGATAAACGACATGCTTCTTCCTGATGTTGAGGTATAAAACACACACATTTTCATTATTTATTAGTAGATAATAGTCAATAATATGCATAATCCTGACCATCTTAGATCCTTCGATATTAGAGACTGCATTGAGCTGGTTTGGGTTTGTTGCTGAATTAAATTTTCAATATATGACCGAGAACTTAATTGCAACAGTTGCAGGGAGAGGGTGATCAAGTGACCGCTCAAACAAATGGAAGAAGCATTAATGTTCTGCCAAACAAGTCCTCATCTTACACCAATCAAAACCCTAATCTGGTTAGTTTAACTTTGTAGTAATACTTGTGTGTTTTTCTTGTTTCATGTGAAAATTTCCTAACTTCAAAAACATTCATGAAGGGGAAAAGAGAGGGATGATAAATTGATAATTAAGATTCATTGAGAACATGTCATTCTCTCATATAAGGATCTTGCTCTTTTTCCCCCTCTTTCTCTTCCTCCGACAATAAAACCTAAATGAGAGATAGATTCTCCCCCTAAAACTTAACAATTCTCAACATATTATTGTTATATTTTCAATAAATGTGACACTTTTTGGTTCTACATACACACATTTGAAATCTTATTACTGTAATAAACAAACAGAATTTTAAGACATTGTTGCCCTTTCTACTCTTATAATTGTAACCAACGTGATCTTTGAAGGTGGTGATGAACGATGCATCCACAAACTTGGAACCCATGGACGTGTTCATGGTGGACCAGCAGGCTAATTCATCATCAGCTAACTCAACCCCTCCAGAGCAGGCTAGTCATCTTACAAATTTTTGTTGTTGTTATTTAGATGGATTAATGACTCTAGTTAGGATTGATGAAAATGCTTACTGAACATAATATCCATCTAATAACATGGATTCAATTTTAATGCAGGAATTGGACATTGCTCTCATCGAGACGTTGTTGTTCGGTGATGCAGATCCCAACTAGAAGTAATGAAAAAAGCTGCTCCTTTCAAGAATCATAAACTTGATGCAAATGGAGTATATAGCTCGTTAGATATCATAGACTTCATAAATAGGTGGTTTTATTAAGCTTTATTTTTAAAAGCAAACAATATTAACTTTTCTTTACTAGCTAGTTAAATGGACTTGTACAGCAATTTAGTAAACATAGTGTTATGCTTTTATATATTGTCTATGGAAGTCTTACATATATATTATATATGATGTGATAGAAATATCATTTCTAACAATTATGTCCCAACAAATTATCATAATAAGAATAATCATGGGATGCTAATACCTTATGTCACAATTCATATAAAACTCTATTCAAAATATCAATAACCAATCAAAACACCACATTGTTAAAATCATGTATGGAACTTCAGATTACATTACCCACATCATCCATGTGGGTTTTAAGACGCCAGAAATAGGAAATAAAGACAACCCAAGGTCATAGAATGCCAAAAAACAAAGAAAAACTTTTTCAGTGTCACTTTGCAATTTAACTAATATTAAAGACTGAGGCTAAATGCCTTTCTTGCAGTAGTGGATTCATAATTTATATTGGCATTAAATTTATTTAATTATTTAGTCTACGATCTACACGTACAAACATAAAACTTGAATAATTTATAGGAATAATATCAACAATAATCAGTGATTTTAAAGTATGATTTACCTGATCATGGAGACATTTCTATTATCGCTATTATTTGATAAGGTGTTACCAAGAAATAGACGTACTATACAAGTTTCTATGTGTTGAGAGATTGGGTTGAGTTAAACTTCAGAAGTTGATCACAGAAAACTCCATAGACTAAATATATATATATATTTTAAAGTTATCATCTTATCATCAATCTGTTTCTGTATAAGGCTTTGGTTGTTGTAAGGATATCCTACCTGGAGATGCTTCTTAATTAGTTCGTTCATAGGGCATGGAGGTAATGAAAAAGACCCGTTGGCCTTTGATTTATAATTAATATATATATATATATATAAGAGTGTGTTGTCTTATTTGCATGGTAAGACAAATTAAATGTGGAAATTAAGAAAATAAAGAAGATTGTTTTAGCTGAGGTCAGACCCTTAAGCATGCAACACCACTCCATCACATTACTGATCCCATTCCACATACAATTGTGGGCCATTGTTTTTTTATTTGGTTTGATTGACTTATTTTACTAAAAGGGGTGACTTTTTGTTCACGGGTTTAGTGTAACGAAATGGACTAACTGTTAATTATGTTTAGATGGTAACAGAAATTGTGTTTGTAATTAATAATTAATTATGTATAAATGTGCCTACGTAACATGAAAACATTAGTAAACTATCACAGGCATATTGACCACATTGTACAGGCCGTGAATAATCCTTTAGCTATTGTAGGTGATGGTTTTGATGATACTGTCTTGTTCTTACCTTTGCTTGAAAAGTAAAGCAGAATAATCACCAATATATTTAAAATTATTCGTTTTTTTTTCTTTCTTAACTCATTTTATGTCACTTAAATACAAATTTAATGAAAGCTGAAGTCTCTCACTCTTTTGCAGTTTACAGAAATATAGAAGACAGAAGAAGAGATTGGAATAGATGCTACGTACTTCCTTATGAGCTATGACCGCCTTCCTTATAAAATATATGAAGTATAGTTTTTGCTAAAAGGCTGCCAGTAGTTTAGATGGCACAGAAATTGTGTTTCTAGTTAATAATTAATTTTCTAAATGTGCATAGTGAGTAAAAAGTAACTGTTCCTTGTTTGCTTTATAAAGTAAAGCTCCCAAGGGTGCATGAGAACTAAGAAGAAAAGAAGAGAAGCAGAAAAGCATGAGTGAGAAATGGAAGAAAGGTTGTGTTAAACAGCCTCAACAATTTCTTTTCCTTATGTATATATATAAAAAACCAAGTTTATTGAAGAAAAAATTGCGTTGAGGTCTCAAGTAAAGGAATTTACGTCAAAGAAGTAATGTGAAATCGCGTAATTATAATAAAATTCTGTAGAGTTGTCAATGATACTCAAGGGGTAGTTAATGACAATTCATGAAAGCCCATAGGGTTGTCAACTGAGACTTTATAGCAATTACGCGATTTTATGGAATCTCTTTGACATAAATTTCCTTACTCGAGACCTCAACACAATTTTTCTAATAATTATAGTTATGTTGCATGTGAATCAAATGTGCATATGGCGGCTTTTTTATTCAAGTATTATAAAAAAAATAAATACTGAAATACAATATTTTTTAAAGTATTTACGTAGATACTATAAGTAAAATCGTCTTTTTGTTGTGCGAGTTTTAAAAATTGCACTTCATATATGTGAGTTCTTCAGAAAGGAGGAGAGAGAGGGAAGCAATTACACTGAACTCGCATATTATATGTGCGAGTTCAGTAGGGCCCATTAAAGCTATGAACAACTCGCACATTATATATGCGATTTCACTTTACTTGCATATATATTGTGCGAGTTCATTGATTTAACAGTTTCAATATCCATTTTATAATTGATCTCGTGTAATGTGCAATGACAGATTTTTATTATTCTTATAAAATATGGTATAGTAAAAAGTTGATTTAATGCTTTATTTTCGATGTGTAAAAAGAATTAATTTAATTCTACGCAAAGCTAAGGTTTTGCACCTAGTTTAAAATATATTATGTTGTTGATGTTAGTAGAATAGTAGTTTTATCAAAAAAAAAAAAGAATAGTAGTGACGGTAAAATTAAGATATATATTGAGTTTTGGTATAGATTATGGAGAAAATGACATTTAAATACCATTTAAATTTTTAAAACTAAAAAAGGCCTGTTATCATTTTAAAAAGACACTAAGGACTTTATTATCTTTTTAAAATGTTAACCGAGTGGCTGGCTTAATTAAAAACCAAATTTTCCAATTAATTTCATTTCAAGTGAATTGATTATTAAACACGTTGATGGGTATAACATGGTTACATTTTCCACCAAAATTAATGGAAGAAATTAAAACCATCAGGACAGTTCTAGTCAGATTTTTTTTTTTGCCAAAAGTTGTAGTCAGATTTAATTACAAATCAATGTATAAGTAATAATAACAAAATTTATAACAGGCTATTTTTTATAAATTATAAAAAGTATGATTCATATTTTAAGTTCATACAATACATGTAGAATCTATTTACTTTAATTATATTAATTCATACTTACCTAGTTTAATTTTATGTTAGTAATTAATTACCAAGTCTATTGACACTGCTCGTACAAGAAAATGTATGAAGACTTTGTCAAATAATTGTTGTTCAGTCTCACAAACTCTACGAAAAAATTATTAATATAAAATATCAATTGACAACCTAATGCATCAATGAACTCGCACAATATATATGCGAGTTCAATGAAATTGTATATACAATGTGAGTTCCTCATGTCTTTTCTAGGCCTCACTGAACTCGCACATATAATGTGCGAGTTCAGTGCAATTGCTTCCCTCTCTCTCCTCTTTTTTGGAGAACTCGTATATGTGAAGTGTAATTTTTGAAACTTCCATAACAGAATGATGATTTTGCTTATAGTATTTGCGTAAATGTTTTAAAAAGTATTGCATTTCAATATTTATTTATTTTTCTTTATAATATTTGAATAAAAAAGCCGTATATGGCTTATGGCTTTTTTCATGATGTGTAAATCAATTACCAAACATACTAATATGATTTAGAGTAGGCACGGACATATACGTATGCATGATATTAGTAGTTGATGGATGCACTTTACTATTTTCGGTCCTAAATATAAAACTCGATTGACATTTTTAGATAATTTTAAAAAAGCTAATCACATTACTTTAAAACATTTAAATTTATTTTTTTCTTCAAACTATTTTGTCTAACTTATAAAATTAATATATAATATAATGATATACTATAAATGCTATGGTTAAGTAACATTTTAAATTCCTTAATCTCTCTAAAATAAAGTCAAGAGTATGATGTAATGGAAGGATAAAACCCTAAATGAGAGCTAATCTTTGAATGAAGTAAAAGTACATAATGAGTAGGGGGCCACAGAAATGAATCATTTTGATTTTATTCCTCAGATAAAAGACATTAGAGCTTCGAAAAGATATTTGAACCACTTCTTTCCAATATTTCTAGAATTAATCATCAGTTTTTAAAAGTTCAAGCTGAGGGTTACCAAATGAAAAAATAGTATGTATACCCATATTTAATTTAAGGAGTTAAAGAAGTTTGTCAACTCTAGAATGAGGAATGGAAGAACATGGTCTCAAAGTTATCTCAAACAACAATGTGTGCTGATTCAGAGATGGTCACCGTTCTTCAATCCGTATCATAATCCTTTGGGAAGAGTTGCAACATGGATTCGTATTCCAGATGTTCCTTTGCATTGCTATAACAGTTAGTGCATCGCTAGACTCGGAGACAACATCGGAAAAACTTTAAGAGTTGATCTTAATACTCTTAAGGACTTCCAGGCACCAACATCAAAAATAGAAAGAGGCAAATTTGTCCGACTTTGTGGTGAGTTAGATCTCCAGAAGAAGCTCATCTTCCAAGAGGCAGATCTGACAACACGGCAAGGCAAACTTCATTTATGCAAAAGTCATGGTTTGCTGTAATTGACGATCTGGATGAGGAAACCCATATCTCTGGCTCAAGGAATGAGAAAGAAGACACGACTGATAAGAATGGCAATTTGGCGATGGTGAATTACAATAGGTCTAATCAGCCGAATAGAATGGTAGCCAGATTAGCTTTCGGTCAAAAAGCTAAGATGACATATAAAGTCAAAGATAAAGTTAATGTTGATTCTTTAAATGAAGAGGGCCATGTCTCAGTTTTGGACGTAAGTGGACAGTGGATGAACGACAATTCTTTCAAGCCAATTAATTTGGATCCTCGCTCATCGATACACAAAGACGATGTGGCACAGTAGTGTGATGGACCAAAGAGCAACTCGGGTCATGCTGGACCTAAGGTCAAGAACAAAGGTCCAAGAATTCACAAAGTCATTCAGGGAAATATTGGTGAAACTGTAGCACTGAAAAGGAATGATCAGGGAAATAATCTTACGGTAAAGGAAAAGCGGACTCAATAATCCCTTGGCCAAGATACACTCTACGGAGAAAGAATAAAAGTGAAAGTGATGGGAATGACGTGCCACCTCAAGTTCCGAAACAAATTGAGCCTGAACCACGGTCAATCGAAGGAGATGCATCTTAAACTCCAATAGTAGTCAAAGCAGTAAGGATTCATTGGCCGGTGATCAGCATAAAGAGCTAGAAATTGAGGTCTTTTTGGAAACTCATAGAAGGTAATAACCCTCTCATCTTTGGCCTCAACTTTATTTTATGATTGTTGCATCTTGGAATTGTAGGGGAGCTGGTAGCCGCACCTTCCCTATTTTTGTTAAGGATATAGTTCAAAAGTTTAATTTGGATATTTTGTGCTTATTGGAGCCTCGTATTAGTGGAGCGCGGGCTGATCTTGTGACTAGGAGGCTCAGTTTTAGTCATTGGATTAGAGTTGAATCTAGTGGTTTTGCCGGAGGAATCTGGATCTTATGGAATAATGATGATTTTCAAGTCAATTATCTTACTTCAAATGTTCAGTTGCTTCATTGTCAAATTAAGGATCGCAAGAATAACGATAATGTTTGCGTGTCTGTTGTTTATGGGGAAACTAATGTGGCTGCTCGTATGAGACTTTGGGATTCTATTCAGAATGTTGCTTTAAATATGTCTCATCCTTGGTTGATATTGGGGGATTTTAATTCCTATTTATCTCCTGAGGATAAGCTTGGAGGTTCTTCTCCTGATTGGCTAGCAATGAGTCACTTTAGGGATTGTGTGGAAGATGCTCAATTGGTTGAAGGTGGTTTTCAGGGGGACAGATTCACTTGGGAAAGAGCAGGACTCAAAGAACGTCTTGACTGGGTTTTTTACAATCTTAGTTGGCTTTCTTCTTTTCCTGATACTTCAATTTGGCACAACCTAAAATTTAAATCTGACTATAGAGTGGCGGTGGTCAATTCTTGTCCAATGGTTCCTAAAGTTCAAAATAAAAAGAGTTTTGTCTATCAGGCCGCTTGGCACCTTGAAGATAGCTTTTCCAACAGCGCTAAGGAGGCTTGGCAAGGGAAAAATTGGCAAGAGGGTCTCCTATCATTCCAAAAATCTGCTTCTGAGTGGAATGCAAATTTTGTTAGGAATTGGGCTCAACGGAAGAGGAGAATCATTCGTAGAATTGAAGGGATAGATAGTAAAAGAAGAATGAATATAAGTTATGGTTTGTATAAGATTGAAAGAGATTTATGGGCTCAATATCATAAGCTTGCTGCCCAAGAAGAGCTCTTTTGGTTCCAAAAATCCATATGTAAATAGCTGAAGGAAGGTGATAGGAATACAAAGTTCTTTCATGTTTTGACTACCATTAAAAAGAAAAAACAGAAAATTGCGGCCGTTTACCAAGTCAAAAGGAGATGCATCAATCTGCCGTCGTTTATCCTCCTCCTCCTTTCTTTACTCAGTATTTCCCTCAGCCCTTGAAGCTGCTCTTAGTGGGCACTGATAATGGCACGCAAATTAGTATTAAGCCTTATCTTTCATCTCCTTTTCATAGAGTCACTGTCACAGACAGTGGTCTTCATGCACTAAGTTACTTACGAGAGAGAGGACCTGATTCTTTTGACCTGGTTCTTAGTGACGTCACGTTGAAAGACATAGATGGCTATGAGAGCAACAATTGAACACAAATATTGCCCGCGTTGGTAAGTGGCTAATTAATTTCTCCTATATTGATGAATTTTATTATCGCGCAGGTTTATGAGAGAATTATTATTTCTATTTTGCAGCAATATGTGGGGTGAAACATATACTGATGAGATCCTTGAAGCATATCGAAGTAGCGCGTGTAGTGTTTTGTGGAAGCCCGTCCATGAGCTGGACTATGAGATTGGCAATTTATGGAGACATGTTTGTAGGAGAAGGGAACAACATGAGCCGTCTAAAACCTTTGGTGCTGTGCCAAAGAATCAGAATAATTCTTTATCTTCCAAATACAGCTTCAGGTTACTGCTACTAGAGTTATTAATAATGAAGGAATGCAACCACGTATTGGTACTTATTTGAGAAGTAATAAAACTTAACTTTTGGTAAGCACCATTTAAATCCAAATACAGCTTCAGGTTCTTCTCATTTTACTACCAGAGCTAATAATGCTGGGATACTAAATCAAAACCAAGGCTTGCCACAGCAACCTAATGCTTCCTTTGGAAGTAATCAAAGCCTGACTTCTGGTATTCAACAAATAGATCAAGACCCTTCTTATTTTACTGCCGGTGCTACAAATGATGGAATTACAAATCAAAACCAAGGCACACCACAGCAACCTGGTGATTCTTTTGGAAGTAATCAAAACCTGACTTCTGGTATTCAACAACTACATCAAGGCCTAGCATCAAGTTCATCATCTTATGATACTACTATTGGAGGCGCTAATAACGACAAGGTCATAAATCAAACCCATGCTACTCCATTTGAAGGTAAGATGCTGCAGCAACCACAAATATCTCAAGACGAAGGCCCAGCTTCAATTTCTTCTTGTCATGTTACCACTTCTAGGGGTGGTCACGATGGAATCATCAGTCCAGAAGAAACACATGTTGCTAAGGATCATGATGACTTGTTGGGTGCACCTGATGAATTGGGTGAGGAAAAGAATGCCTTGGATGAGCAATTACTTGAAGAAGCGAAGAGATCGAAAAAATTTTGGGATGACTTGTTTTCGGATGAGTGATTACTCGAGTAAGAATGGAACGTATAATTGTGTCAAACAATTTTCTAATTAGAATACAATGTATAAATAGATTTCTTTTTCCTGATGAGTACATCTATAATTAGATTTCTATTCTATGAATTTCTGGCTACTTTTAAAATTTATTGCTCTTGCTTATGGTTTTTATTTTGGGATAATTAGTATATGCAGGTCCTAATAGTTTCAACCAATTTTTAATTGGGTCCCAATAATTTATTTTCTTTTTATAAGGTCCTTAATCTTTCACATGTTTTTAATCAGGTCATTATAGTTATTTTCTTATATATCAGGTCTTATTGTTTTATCAAATTTTTAATCAAGTCGTTGTTGGTTTTTAAAATTTTATTAAATAACACAAGTCTATTTTATTTATAGAAAAAAATTATTATTATAATTCAAATTTAATAATTATATAAATAAATAAAAATTAAATAATATAAATTCAGGTTTATTTTAAAATTCTGAAGAATATTAAAAGAATTCATAAAAAAATTTTAAAATAAAATATCAGAATAATCGATTACTTACAAAATATTAGCATTTATATTTAATATTAAATAAGATTAATAATAATAATAATATATTTTATATGTTTAGAAGAATAATATTAGTATTTATTGAATACATAAAAAAGTAAAGGATCTAATTAAAAATCATTTGTAACTATAAGGACCTGATAAAAAGGGAAAACAAATTATAAGGATCTCATAAAAAAACTGGTGGAAGCACAAGGACCTTATAAAAAGAAGGAAAAAAAACTCTAGCTTTATGATGGTAAACAAGGCTAAATGAAAAGCGCAGTCAAACAACCAATATACATATAGACACACACAATATTTCATCCGATTCACAATGCAAGGCACTTTCAAAAGATTAGTTCGGTTTAAAATATGGGTCACATATAAGATAATCAAACACAATCATTTTTAAACTTTAGGGACTAACAGGATAAACTTGAATAAACTTAAAGGATCAAAATTTAACATCGTCTTGGGTAACTGCTATTCTGTTATGGTTTCTTTTATTGGGCTTGCTCTATGAAACCTTCGACTTTGGATGTTTTTCTTAATCTTGATATTCTGAAATTCCCAAAAAAAAATTCAAATTCTTACACCAAAATTGACATTTCATTGAGATGGATACAGTTTTGTTGTCCGAATTAAATTTGATCTAAATAATTTACAATGGTAAAAGATTATTATAAAGTAAATGTTTTTAATACATTTATGAATATTTAGATCAAAATTGGGCGGTATCTATTTATTTGACAATTTTTATATAGAACCATTAAATTTAAGATCACATATATAATGATTAAGAAACTTCAAAAAAAATTTCGGGTGATTCTATCTTATACAGGCATTCTGTTGTACGGTATCATCCAAAAATTTTGCCGCCTTACCATAAAATCATGGGAAGGAGACTTGTTGTGGTGTTTGTACCAGCAAGCGCCACAACATGTTTTTTTTTTGTTTAAATAGATAGATAAATAAATATAAATTGTGATCCTTCCATAAACGATGGCAATTTAGAGGTTTCTCAGGTGCCATAATTATTTGAGAAAGTAGTAGCTTTCTCTTTCTAGCTATGAATTCCTATTCATAATTTCCTTTTAAACAAAGTCTACCCCTCTTTATATTTTTATGTGATCTTTAATTAAGTCTCCATAATTTTTTTTTTCATTTTATCAACTTCATAATTAGTTTTTTATAATTTTTAATTAGATCCACCAAATTTCTTATTAACATTAATTTTTAGGTTTCTATAACCTTCAAAAAAGACATGGTTTATATTATATTCTTTCTTATATACCATACACTATAAAAATTCTCAACTCTCAAGCATTAATTAAACAATTACAAATATATATATATATGAAATATTAAATTAAATAATTTTCAAATTTTACTCAAACATTCCTTCTCAGTTATCATTACCTTAACTTCACAATGTCTTGTGTTTTAAATTAATCGAAAAATATAATTTCTTCTTCGGTAATCTACGAATAAATATATAAGTTTTTTTCCCCGAACAAATAAATATCTAACTATTAAGTATATGATATCATATATTTTTATTCAGTTTACCTAACTCAACAATACAAATATGAAACCTTAAAATCAATTAAAAAAAATTTAAACTTTCAACCCACATCTTACCCTTATTGTTTTATTATAATTTATAAATTAAAAAACGTAAAAACTCAGATAAATTATGTGAGCAACAGGTTTCGTGTTGGTCAACTAAAAATCTTCATGATAGTTGTGCCCTTCTGCGGCTAAAATTTATATTTAGTGCTCAAAATTTACATTAAATTTCAGTTTGACCCTTTAGTTTATAAAATGTATTTTTAATGCTTAAAATTAGCAACC
>JBAGKO010000008.1:3008554-3032339 GCA_037177275.1 Acacia concinna
GCTGATATTAATTCCCAACTGCAGTCCTTTACTGAAATTCCCCCATATAAATATGTCCACATATTATATAAACATATATTAACAATATCAGGGGAATGCACTGACAAGTTCATGGGCTTGTTTTGACAAATTCATGTCCATCTATTGATAACTGAATGCACATCAAAATACAAATTTTCATAAAAGTTCACAAATGCTTACAAATTTAACTCTTGTATGATCTAGATAAGCACCTAATTAGTATTCAATTTTGTTTCCTGTGAATAATTAATATTAAATTATAATAATAATGATAATCTATAAATATATGGGACATAAATATGTGTTAACAAAATTTGAGGGGATTACATTGACAACCTCTGAGCGTCCATTAACAAATTTTTGTGCTTGTTTTGACAAGTACAAGTCCATACATTGACAACTGAATTTACATCAAAATACAAACTTTTCTAAATGAAAGTTGGATAAAAAACCATATTATATCTAACTTAATACATCTACAATGTAGTTACCCCATATTCAGATACCATCCAAAAAATCATATGGTACACACTTATACCAAATCACTCTTTAACTTTGAGTGTGTCTAATGACATTTACAAAAAGAAGTATGAGATGCATTTTCCCAAAAGTAGAGTCAAGCCACTATCATTTATCAGCTTGGATTAAGATTCTTGCAAGTTTTGGCAGTGTGTGTAATATCATTATTAAGGGCTAGAAAATAATGAGAAAAATATATAGAATGATGTTAAAGTAATAAAGTGATAGAGGTATTATGGCTAATTAAAAGTAATTAGCTACCATTAATTAATGAAAATTTTCATAAATTCAAGGGATGAAAGGAAATTTCCCCATATCAAGTTTATGAGACACATACAATGAAGGAAGGTGGAAAATAAATTGAGATGAATTTTCCAACCCTCATAGGAATTTCTAGCTAATTAAAGAAGAATTAGTTAGAATTAAATATGAAAAATACCCAACGGCCTCAAAAAAGTTATCTAAAAGAAGGAAACATTAGCCCAAGAATTATAATGATTATGAAATTATTTCCAATTCAAAAGAATATGGAGATTAATTTCTACGATTTTCTATCCAAAATTTTATTTGTGTGGGCAAATTTGGAAGAATTCTAGGAAAAATAGTAAATGTTGGAAATAATGTATAAAAAAAATTGGAGAGTACCCTTGAATTATTTGGAGATTAATGATAGTTAGTTTAGAATTTTTTGAGACAGTCGATATATCGGCTCTGTAAAAAATTTATCTGGTAGATCACACTTCCCCTTAGAATTAATGGTAACTGAGATGAACAGTAATTGGTTCCAATTCATCTGGGGTTTACGCCATTTATGAAAGCCAAAAAGTAACTAATGGCATGCATGAAGAATTAGAAAAATGGGAGAGCAAATTAGGAAGTGAAAATGTTATTAATTGGATAAATGAATGATATGAGATCATTTTATCATTGTCATCTGCTGTAAAAGTCGGCCAGCCAGCATAAGAGAGAAAAATAGTGAGGAAGAGAGAAAAATAGTGAGGAAGAGAGAAAAAAGAGGAAGGAATACAAGAGGAATCAAGCTATAATTCAAAGTGTTGATTCACCATCTATGGATGCTATGAGTGTTATTGTCTTGAGTTTTGTGACTTTTGGAAGCATGAAAATTAAGGGAAAATGCTGTCCAATTCTCTAAAAATTTTGAAAAGATGATTTAAGAGTTATTCATGATTAAGAAAGTTATTAGAGCTAGAACTATGGTAGTTTATGGAATATAAGTAACCTAGACAGGGTTAGCTTCTGACCTACACAAATATGATCAAATGATGAAGTTTGGCCATGATATTTGGTAGACTTATAGATCACATCTTCAGATTTACAATGAGTGGTAGAACATCTAATTTAAAAATTTGTATAAAAAGTCATGTCTTTTCAACATTAGGCGTAAATTCTAGAAAACAAAATAACTTGGCACAAAAGGGGTGCTATTTGGTTTTGACCACTTATTGGACACAGGAGTTTTGATTTCATGTTTTTAAGTTCAAAAATGGATTTTACACAAAATTGTGTGAGAATAGGCTGGTTCAAGATTTCTACCAATGGGAATAAGTATTAAACCCTAAGACACCAAAAAGAGTAAGTGAAAAGGTTTAAATTAAATTTCAGCAAGTATGCTTTTGGTGTTTATGATTGCTGTTAATAGGTGTTACACCTTCTTGGCTTGATTATAGTTTGACATTTGTGGAAGAGACTCTTAGGAGGCTGAAACTGAAAAGCCAAGAGGAAAGATCAAAGATTAAGGTAGCATAGTTACATAATTTCTAATGTCATTACTTGATTGCTTATCTTGTAATTTTGCATGTGCATGTTTGGTTGAGCTTGAGATTGCTTTGTTTGTTGTCATGATGATGATGACTACTATATTTCATTGCACTCCTAACATGCAAATGCTATAGCTTGTGTTCAATGTGAGGTGTACTAAAATGATGATGTCATAGGGCATGCAAAGCACGTTAGATCCCTAAGTTAATTTCATGTTTGTCACATGCTGCTTGCTTGTTTGAGATTAATATTATTGTAACTTGCTATTGGGATTCCCAAGAATCTCACCCCCAATTAATAACCATGAAACTATGGCCTGAATCATCAAAGAGGAATGGAAAGGGAGTACAAAGATGAAGGCTATGTGGCTTATTATATGTATATACATATGCTAAAAATGCTTGCTGGAAATTGCACTGTAATAGTAATCTAGTATAAGGTTTGTTTTATATTAGATGACTTATCTAGATTCTATAATTTGGTATGATAACAGTGACATGCAAAGTTTCGTTTTGATAGGTAAAACATAGGAATTAGAATTTCATATGCAAAGTTATGAATATTTAAATTTAAGGTTTAAAACTGTTTTACCAAAAAAGATAGAGTTGGGTTCCGTATAATTTTGGCATTAATCCATATGAAATGGATGTATGAAACTATTTTTCCCCTATAGAGCTCAAAGGACTTTTCGTAGAACTTAAAAGCACATTATTTCAATTTTTCTACATTTAATTACGATTTTTTAAAGTTCGTTCAAAAATCTATTTTGGTAGTGAATAGTACCCGTCAGAAACAAAATTTTCAGTTGAGTTTCTACATTATCTGCAATGCAATGTGACTCTAATAGATGCTAAGTGACCTAAAAGATAATCTATACATAAGGTGTGACAGTGTGACAATGTGACAGTATGAAGGAAACATAGTAGATTTACCTAGATGTGCTAGCCATTGCCACTGTCTATGTGCATAATACAATTATCATTAACAAGTTCACTACCTATATTAACAATTATCTTTGCCTTCATTAATAACACATTATGTGCACAAGTTCTAAGCACATAACTTCCACACCATATTGATATATTTTCACTTTCAATGCATAAAAATAGGACAATATACCAAAAAACGTAGCAAAAATTTGAATCCTTTCCAAACACTATTAAACCACAACTAAAATATTAAATATGACTTACAATTGTCATTAATAAGTTTACTATCTATATTAACAACTGTTGATGCACCCATTAACAACACATTTTTCCCTTTGCACACTAGATGTTGTAACCACAAAATTTTGTCATAATCTTCATCCCTAATCTCTTGTAACACATAAAAAAAGCATATGAAGCTCGAAAACATTCTAACTGCTTACATTGCAAGTTATTCATAAAATTTGTGACAAATTATACAAAAAAGAAACCCAAAATTTCAGGGGAGATATGAGAGAACATTAACACAAAATGGATTAGAAAAATCAACTAAAAAGGTAAGAGCACACAAACCTAACCACAATTCTTCAATGACCGTCGCCGTCGACGTTGAGGCAATGGTGACGTTCAGGCAGCAGCAACCATCGGGCAACGATGACGGTGACATTGACGGTCATGCAATGGCGAAGAACTTTAACTGATGAGAGAGAGTAGCATCAAAGATTAGGGCTTGATGGGGAAGAGGCTAAGGAAATTGTGCTTCCTTTTAGATTTGGGGGAGTTTGAATTAGATGTGCTATTCTTTTAATGTGTTTTTTACAATGGTCAAGGGTGTCTTTTCACAATTCAAATATTTTGCACTCAGGTCCCCCAGGGCTTCAGTACAATTTGGAGATTTTAAGAGACATTTTTAACATATTTTCTCTTATTCGGGACTTCATTGTAATTCTCCAAATAAAGTAATGTTCTATGTAACATTGGAAGTGTATTTATAGTTAGTGATAATATTCAATGCTATTATGATGTTTTGTAAATATAATTTTTTATTTGTACAAGTTGAATTATTCATTTTCATTGGGGCGTAACCAGATGTACGTTATTCCCTTTTAATCTTATTTAATTTATTTATTCTATGATTACATTTTTATAATATTTGATATATTTTTACGACTATTGAATTTATGAAAGTAGATTCTTATTTTAAGATTCTATTTTTTCCCAGCAACTTACGATTCCATTTTATTACACCATGTTTGGATTAAAGAAGAAGGAGGAAAGGAAAGAAAAGAAAAAAATGTATTATTTAAATGTATGTGGGACTCACTCACCCTAATAAAAAAGAAAGAGGAAAGTATATTATTTAATTAATTTTTTACGACTCATGTCACATTTAGAGGTAAAATGGTCTTTTTATTAAGATAAATGAGTCTCACATATATTTAAATAATATATTTTTTCCTTTCCTTTTCTTTCCTCCTCTTTGATCCAAACGTTGTTAGTTTGCCTAACATTTATGGTAATTGGTTAAGAAAAAATTATAATAATTATTGCTTGGCCATGTTGACTAAGGGTAATTTTCTTTGGGTCTAATGCATTTGGAAGAAATACAAATGTGGAAATGGTAAATTCCCCAGAGTCACAAAAAAGAGAAATCAATCAGTAGTGTGGAGTGCCATAAACTTTGTATGGGACGAGTCTTGAAAAGCAGTAGGGAGCAAAGTTAGAAATGGACGAGACACCAATGCTTGGTGAGAACTGTGGTCAAAGCTCAAACAACCCTTGTTCCACTACATGGATAAAAATCTTTATCTTCTAAGCTGGGTTACTTGGGATAGAAGCAAATGGAATCTTTTTCTTCTAAGCTGGGTTGTTGATAAAATTCTTGAAACACCCCATCCTTCTGATTCTCATCATGATTTTGACTCCCTGTATTGGAAAGCTGCTCCTGACGGCGTGTTCACCATCAAGACTGCCTATAATCTTTTAGTAGATCGGTCAAATCAAGATTGTGATCAACCTTGGAAAAGCTTATGGTGCTAGCCAATTTCTGAAAAAGCAAAATATTTCATGTGGCAAATATTCCATGAAAGCCTTTCAACTAACTTTCTCCGAGCGAATTGAGGGATAAGTGAGCAAATTGATTGTCCTTTTGAGTGTCATAGAGAGGAAACAATTCTTCACACATTAAGAGACTATGAGATAGCAAGTACAATGTGGCTTTTTATTATTAACCTTATATACTATAGTATTTTCTTTAGCGGTACCTTGCAGGATTGGTTACAATGGAACAATCGACACAAGGTGGGTTCATCATTCTTTTGTCTATGGCCATGGACAAAAGTTTTTGGTTTAGTCTGCTAGGCCATTTAGAAGAATAGATGTTGACAGGCCTTTGAATTAAGTAGTAGCAGTTGTCGGGCACTAATTCATCAATGCAAATATATGCTGCTGAAGGAAGTCAAAGGACAGAGATTCCAATCAGATATACAACATCCTAGCTAGGCTTTTAGAGAAATTGTGTCTGCCACTCGAAGGATATGTAAGGGTTGATGTTGATGGTTTAGTGAAGTCTCATTTGAAAGCAACGACGAGTGGTCCGATTTGTTATCACAGTGGACATTGGGTCAGAGGTTTTTTGTAAAACTTAGGGACCTACTCTCTAACTATGTTAGAGATCCTTGCTTTTCATTCAGGCCTTAAGGTATACAGAGAGATGGGCCTTACCAAGGTTCGTTTGTATTCTGACTCTACTAAAGCTATCTATTCCCTAATGGCTGACAGAGGGAACTACCACCTATTGCAACATGAGATAGATGAAGCTATATCCCTCATCTTCTCTAATTGGGATCTCCAAATCATGCATGCTCATAGTGACATGTGCCAACTTTTTTGCTAATATAGCTCATACCATGAACATGGAGTTGGCCTTATTAGACTTTCCACCACCTCCGTGTTCAAATCTAATGTCAGTTAACAATAGCTGAGATTGGATTTATTTTGTGTATTCTATTGGTTGTCATTGTCTCCTTCAAGTGTAACACTTGCTATTTGATATATAAAAAAATTATAACAAATAACAAATACTCCCTCTATTCTTATTTATAAGACTATTTTGGAGAATCCTAAAATACTAATTACATTACTTAATAATATCATATATTGTGTTTTATTACATTATATAGTAGTTCTTAAGTCAAACAATATAATTTAAAAAAATAATAAATTTTAATATTTTAAAGTAATACAATTAATTTTTTTTAAAGTTATTTAAAAAAATCTTATAAATGAAAATGGACGAAGTAACAAATAACAAATAAAGGAGAAAGGTGCGAGGAGGGGTGCTTTGGCAAAATTGAGGAAACAAGGGGCATTAACAAACCATGAGCGCCTCTGGACCCAACAAATACAAAAACGCCAGTCTCCTTCTCTTTGGAGCGTACGGACCGACGACTTTCATTACAGATTTACAGATCCATATCTTGTAATATTGTTTACTTCCAAAGGACAGATAACGAATAAGCGGCTGCAAGGTTTTTGCTTGGAAAGGTAGAAATAATTTCTCCCTGATGCTCGAATCTCAGTTCATTCCTTAGCTAAACTGTATTAAAGATTTTGTATTTTTCTTGCGTTTTGGAAAGCGGCTCTTTCATCTGATGATAAGTTGTTGGATTTTTATTGAGCTGAATGTTTTTCTGTTATTTTCTGTAGATCTGAAAACTCTCTGGGCTGATCTGTTCAGAAAGGTAAGTTTCTTTTGTCCCATTTACTTTATTTTTCTGAATCATGTTAGAACCTAATCCTCCTCCATAATCGATTTTGGATAAACAACAAGCATTTTCTTTGACGTGGTTTAATTTCGGGTATGGATTTTCATTCCATTTGGGGGAAATAGGAGGGAGTAGGTGGGTATATGGTTTCGGGGAATTTGATTTGTAGCAAGAAGGATGCTAATTTTTATGCTTCTTGGTTGCTCATTTGTTCAAGAACCCTCCTCTTTCAATTGTTGTTGAATATTTAGATTTCCAACTTTTTAGGCATGCATTTCGCATATTTTATCTAGTACTTATTCTTAACTATAGTTAATCTCCGTGCTTAATAATACTTCTTAATTTAACTATTAGGTTTGTCCAATCTCACTGCGTACAATAAGGTTGGTAGATTTCTAAAGACTCGTGTTCAGGGAAAATGCGGTCTGTCTTTTGTGGAAACTTTGAACTTGATGCTCGGCAGTCTGATCTGGAGCGGCTGTTTAGAAGATATGGCAAGGTTGATAGGGTGGATATGAAGTCCGGTAAGCATTTCTTTATCTCTGTATTTTAAGATAAATATTCACCAATCCAAAGCTTTTTCCTTAAGAAAGTTAATCATAGCTTTGATGCTTGAGGTTTAAATTGGATATTTTGGGATCTGTTTATACATGTAGCGGCCACCTGTGGCCTGTTGAACCAAAGCTAATTGAAATCTCTCTTTCATGGACCAGCACGTCTATTAAATTTGATAATCACCTAATACACACATTATACTGAACGCTTCCAATGTTTAATTCAATCCAAATATTTCCACGAGTTAAGAATATTGTCTCTGGCTAACCTTGTATTGAAGAGCTGCCCATGTAAAGGATCTCTCTTTTGGATCAATTCTTGTGGGATTGGATCACAACTGGGGATTGCTTAACTCAATATAATTAATTCTGAATTTTTAAAATACTCCTCTGGTCCTTAATATAAAGTATATATACTTAATATAATTAGATTAAGGAAGTTAGTTAATATGACATGTATTTTTTAGAACACTTAGTCATCTTCCTTAATTCCTTCATTCTTTCTCCTCCTTGATTTTAATTGAGGGAGCATTAGTAGGGATAAATTAGGAAAAGATTGACAAATGGGAAAACTATGACTTATATTTTGGATTAAGATCAACTTCCTAAATATGTCTTATGTTAAGGAGCGGAGGGAGTATAGAATATGCTATTATGCATTACCTTGAATGTGTAAATCTACCACTATAGAGATTAATAATACTATGAACAAGATCTTATGTTAAGGATCGGATATATCATATCTGTTTATGTAGCTTGCAATTAAGAAAGGATGCTAGGTTTTGTTCCTTTTTTAGGAAAAGAATAAGAAACTACATAACTAGCACATCCCGCCAACAGACATGAAATCACATTACTACAGTGGAGTGGCAGCATAGATTTTATGAATGTTCTCATCATGACTTGTATTCAAGTGAGCTTCACCTTCCAGTTGAGATTCAGTCTGAAGAGTTGGATCCTGATGTGCGGCACGTTGTTGAGCATTTGTGGGGCATTCAAGACATCTTTAAGAAAAAGACAAGCTTTTTTTTTTTTGAGCATCGACCCCAATACTCAACGTTTTCTTTGGCGCAGGATTATTATGGCATACCCATACTCTTCCAGGCTAATGGATCAGCTTTTCAGAATTATGTTTCATGTCTGTGACGCACATCTTCTTTTTCTAAAGAAGATTCAATTTGGTCTCAGGTGGCACCACCGTACCATGTTTTACCATTGTCACATTTGCCTTCCATTTTCCATGCCTTTTGCCCAGCCTTCAATATCAGACATGTTTGAAGGTTGAAATATTGCCGACCTCACTGCAGAGGCAGCAGAATAAATGAAGATGTCACTCTATTTCCATTGACCTACCATGAGACCTACACTTTTGGATTCTTGTTCTTGACGTCAATTTGTTCATTACTCAAGGTCTGTTGCTAATTTTTCTAGTCAAATTAGTTTGTAAAAATAGTGAGGTTTGCCAAAATTTTAATTATGGGTGAAGTGTAGAGATGGTTTGTCTACTGCCCGGGGGTGAGTTGCTGCATTAGAATCAAAGTGTTTTTTTTATCAGATGACTGTTCACCGAACTTCTCCTTTCTGCTTTGCAATTATAGAGAATTGTCTCCTTATTGTAAAAATTTTTCCTGGTTGTAGGGTTTGCCTTCATCTACATGGAAGAGGAGAGAGATGCTGAGGCTGCAATTCGTGCACTTGATCGGGTAGAATTTGGTCGAACAGGACGCAGGCTTCGTGTGGAATGGACAAAAGTAAGGCATATATTGTTATAATGAATGAGATCAGTTCCTTATAAATATGTCAACACCATGTTTAGATAATTTGTGCTTTGTTGTAGAATGAACGAGGTGGCATTAGAAGGCCTGGTGGTTCAAGAAGATCTTCAGCAAATTCAAGGCCTTCAAGGACTTTATTTGTTATTAATTTTGATACAAATCATACCAGGACTAGGGATTTGGAGAGGCACTTTGAGCCATATGGCAAGATAGTTAATGTGAGGATTAAAAGGAATTTCGCATTTGTCCAGTATGACTCATGTGATGATGCCATCAGAGCATTGGAAGCTACAAATATGAGGTAGTAACCTTGACTTGCTGGTTAAATGTAAGATATTCTTGTTTGTTGTAATTCGCTTGTCATTCAGCCTGCTCCATTGTAAGATTTTGATGTGCTGTGGAAAGTTTCTTGTTGATGGATGGTCCAACGCTTAGGTTTAAGTTTCATTATGCATTTTTCTAATTGTTTAACCTCTGCAATGATACTCATAATGATTTCTGTTGAAATGCTTATGTGTAGCAAGTTACTGGATCGAGTCATCACAGTTGAATTTGCTGCAGAGAATGACGATGACAGGAGAAATGCACAGAGTCCTGGTAGAAGCCATGATCGTCCACGCAATATAAGCTATGATAGAAAGAGATCACCCAGTCCTTATCGCAGAGAAAGAGGCAGCCCTGACTATGGCCGTGGCTCTAGCCCATATAGGGGAGAGAGGAGCAGCCCTGATTATGGCCGTGGCTCTAGCCCATATAGGAGAGAGAGGAGCAGCCCGGACTATGGTCATGCCCGCAGTCAGAGTTCCCAGCAGATTGAGAGAGGTAGCCCTGATTATGATCGCAGGAGCCGTAGTCCACATAGAAGAGAGAGGGATGGTTCTGACCCTGTTCGTGGCTCTAGCCATAGTCTTTATCACAAAGAACATGCTGGAACTGACCGTGGTGATTCTCACGCCCATAGTCCTGACGGAGGAGAGAGGGTAAGCCCTCAAAATGGTGGTTCTGACCACAGCCCTTCTTTTAGGAGGAGGGTTAGCCCTGAAAATGGTCATGGCTCAACAAGTAGTCCTGATGCAAGAGGTGATTCTAGTCCTTCCAATGGTGATGAAGATCGTGGAAATTCCGTGCCTGAGCCAAAGGACAATGCTAACGATGATGATGCTGCTGAAAGTCCCATGAATGAAACAGACCGCAGGTTTGTGAAGCAAAAGTTATTGCTGAGAGTTTTGTTCTAATATATTATTCTTCATCCTTATTTAATTATATTGTTTTTGCACTTGCATGTTCATCTCCCAAAATGCCAGCCAATCTCCTGCTGCCGAAGAATGATTTGTTGGCCTCGGAATCAAACTAGGAGGCGTGAAAACTGTTTGTAATGCTTCGTGAGATTAGAACTGAGTTTCGTTTGATTAAAAGAGTGTAGATGCAAGAAAGCAACTAGAACTTGTAGTTTTCATTGCATGCACAATTTAGTTTACAGTTGAGACAGATACTGAACCTCCATTTTATTCATGTTCAACTAAAAAAATTATCTGAAGCCCTTCTGTGCCTAGGAAAGAACGTGCGATACTCGTTTTGATTACTTGATTATTCTCTAGCCTTCGTTAAAAATAACCAGTCTTAACCTTCACAATGTAAAGTATTGATTGAAAACTTGATTTTGGAGGAAGTGGCTTGGACGCTTAATTACGAGATCTGTAGTTCTGAGTTTAAAATCTTCTGAAAGTAGAAAACGCCTTTGAGGGGCTACTAGCAATTGGACTTAGACAATGCTAGACCTTGTTTCTATTAGATAGCTATATAAAACACAGAAAATGATGGAATAGAGTAAAACACAAATTTTGTTTAAACTTTTGAGACGAGGGAATAGTGGGGTTTGAGGGGCTAACAGCAATTGGGCTAGACAATGCTAGACCTTGTTTCTATTAGATAGCATATAAAAAAAGAAAAAAATTATTGAATAGAATAAAGGAGAATTCTAGAAACATTGGAAATAAGGAAAAGACAATTCAGTACAGCGAAATCAGAAAATCTCAAATCAGTCTTTTATACTTTTTTTTGGTAATTACGAAAGTACCACTAAATTTTTTATAATACGAGTTTCGTAATTCATAACATGAGTATCTAAATTAACAATACTAGGCACTACGTATTTACACTGTGAGTTGTTTGTGCTGATGTTATGAATTGCGAAAATCGTGTTATGAATTACAAAACTTGTGTTGTGAAAAATTCAGTGGTATTTTCGTAATTACCCAAAAAAGTACAAAACAAACTGATTTAGAATTTTCTGATTTCGCTGTACTGAATTGAGATTTTCCTATTTCACTTGTCTTTTTTTAGAATTTTCCCTAGAATAAAACACAAATTTTGTTTAAACTTTTGAGAGTAAGGAATATTGGGGTTAGGAGGAGGCACAAGGTGAAAGAAAGGATCAAGGGAGAACATGACGACGTTAGGCATGAAAGACACAAATAGTTAGGGCCTGGTCTATAAACATTAGGAAACCTAGTGGGTAAGGTAAGGGCCGGGCGGGCCCCCCTTATTGCTTTCACTTTTCCCATATATCTTATGACCTCTCTGAATTAGTTAGTGCGTTAAAACACCTCAAAAATACAACACATTTTATATATCTACTTCATGGTGTAAATTACGTTGGAAAAACAGTTTCTACTGTTAATTCAAATAATCACTTAATCAATTTTATCTATAGCCCTACTTTTTTGTGTGAACAAGAAGAAAATAGAAATCTTGTTGCGCCTTTTAAAAAACATATAACAAGAGACCATTCTTTTAATAAATAATAATAATAATATAGATGAGGTATGAAAATAAAAGAGATGACGCGATTTGAAAAATCCGTTAAAAATAATGTCATATTTGATTTTTTTCCCCCCTAATCATGCCCTTATTTATGAGGGGTAAATAAGAGAGACAAATAAAGTAGTAATGTGAGAAACTATGAAAAATAATGTAGCATGAAAAAAATGAGGAAAGATAATATAATTAATTAGGGGAAAAATGGTAGAAACACATTAAACATTTAGACAATCCCAAATATAATCTTATAAAAAGTATCAAGGCAATTCAAACTTTTATACTCTTATAGAGCAGACAAGAGAGAGCACACACAAGAATGATACAAATAAAAATGAAGGCAAAATCTAAGAGAAATACAAATATAATAGATGTCTTCAAACTTGGGACTAGGATTTGGTGATTGGTCCTGTATTTGAGCTAAGATATAGAATTGCACCTTAGTCCTGGTTTTCTTTTTTCTTTTTAAAAAATTATATTAAATAGTTTTTTTATATTTTATTGTTAAAAATAATCATTTAACAAATAACAAGGCCATAGTAATTATATAAATTGATGTAGAATTTATAAATAATGTTTAGGGTTAAGGTGCAAAAATACGCATGTGATTATTCTTTAGGAGCGCTCAGCAGCAAGTGCTTTTTTGGGGTGCAAAAGTAGATACGTGGTTATCAAATAGGAGCAAAAGTAGATATGTGATTATAAAATAGGAGCAAAACCGTTAAGTCAAAATGTTGACCGTTAAATATAATTTTTTTGATTAATATTGATGATCTTGATGGTGACTTGGCTATGATTTATAATTTTAGAGGCTAAGAATCCCCAAATCAGCTTTTTCTTTTTTATCATGCTACTAACTGCCCCTAGTTTTGCTTCTTCCTTTCTAACTTTTAGCTCAAAACACCTTCAGATTTTTCACCTACCATATCCCATTTAAGCTGATTTGGGGATTCCTGCCTCTTACATTATAAATCAAAGCCAATTTACCATTAAGGTCATTAGTCAAAAATTATTTTTATCAGAATTTGGTACTGCTTGAACCCTGACAATTGATGTCTATGACTTTCTTCATGCACTTCTCCTTGCTCCTCTTGTCCAGTAGAAGACGAATCTAATAATTTCTTAGTCTGGCTATATGATGAAAAACAGAGAGTAGTGATGATAAAGTAAATTAAGGTGATTGCATGTTGAATTGATGGTGACGAAGCTGGGCTAAGGTTTGGTATATATATGGTGATAGGTTGGGTGGACAATCTGGAGGCGCTTTAAGCTAAAAGTTAAGAAGGAGAAAGTAAAATTAGGGGTAGTTAGTGGAATGACAAGAAAGAGAAATCCATTTGGAGATTCCTGGCCTCCAAAATTATAAATCAAAGCTAAGTCACTATCTAAATCATCAATATTAGTAAAAAAAACTTATATTTAATGGTCAACATTTTGACTTAACGATTTTGTCCCTATTTTATAATCACATGTCTACTTTTATTTTTATTTGATAACCATAGTTTACTTTTGCACAAAAAAACACTTGTTGTTGGACGCTCTTAGGGAATAATCACATGTGTATTTTTGCACCTTAATGTTTATTGTTATTATTTTTCTTTATGATTATTTTTATACCGTATAAATTTAAATTTAGTATCACAATATATGTGATTTAACTCCAACTAAAGATATTATATATACTTTGAAAATATAACTTAATTAATAGGGGTTATAAAAGGATATTTTAAATTATAAGATATTTTGTTTTTTAAAAAAGAAAGGGGATTGGGATTAAACTAGGATTACCTTCCTGGTCCCAATTTCAGCTGGGATCTCCAAATTTAATCCCGATCTTAATCCCAACAGGACCGAAATATTCCTAAAATTGGACCGAGAGTCTTAAGACCAAAATTTCTTAAACAGCCCTGAAATATAATAGATTATCCTTTGCAATCATATTGCAAATGGAGAGTATGAAAATGTGGTCTAATTCAACCTCACATATCACCATCAAACTGTCACATAAAAGAGAACACTAGCTAGATGGGAGTTGGGACCCATTTCTTTTCAAGACCAGACACCCACCGTAAAATTCAAGGAGAACAGCGTCCCCATTTGACACGTGTCGAAATCCTGTTGCAGTGGCCGTGTCTCCCAACGACCAGTTTGCGCTCACAAGTACGGCCTCCATTGCTACCCTTTCGTTTCATTACCCACCCTTAGATTCCCGACACGTGTCCCTCCCATGTTTCAGCTCCGTTTTGGCCCTCCCCAGCCCCAACGACCTTCCCCACTGGCCACTGCCGAAGCACTTCTCCCAGTTCGTTCGTGTCTCAAATCATAATACTTTCTCCATTCCTATTTATAAAATCATATTAGTTTTTTATTTGAGAATGTTTAAAAAATCTTAAAAAAATTAATTATATTAAATTTTTTTTTTAAAAAGTAGTTTTGTTAACTCCTAAAAGATTGGTGTATTCAAGCCCAATGTGCTATTGTATCCCTATTAATATTTCTCTTTTTAACTATACAATCACTATCACACTTATCGTGATTCTCAATATAAGAATTAAAATAGGGACAAGTATCCATATAATTCCATACACCTCTTTTAAAGATTCCAATTTTAAAAAAGAATTGATATCTTATACTTTTGTTGTATCAATTATCATTTCAACGATCAACTTATCCCATAATGATATCTATACTAGCTAGTATTGTCATAATATTAACTAATTTAATTCTTTTAACTAATTGAGGAAGAATTTGTAAATTGATAAAATTGGGAGGACGAATTTTCCATCACCAAGGAAAACCATTCTAATTCTCTATTATTTCTAGTGACATTGTTCCTACTTCAGCGACTATAGGTTTGCACTTTTACGGTTTTACTCGATATGGGAAGCGGCGTCCGTCGATGATTGGTTATACAATGGTGGTCCTTATGAACTAATTGTTCTACACTTCTTACTTGGTGTAGCTTGTTACATGGGTTGTGAGTGGGGACTTAGTTTTTGTCTGGGTATGCGCCCTTGGATTGCTGTTGCATAGTCAGCTCTTGTTGCACTTAATTATATAATATATCGTATTTTATTACATTATATATTAGTTCATAAATAAAACAACTTAAAAAAATGATAAATTTTAATGTCTTAAAGTAATATAATTAGTTTTTTTTAAGATTCTCAAAAAAAATCAATAGAGCTTTATAAATAGGAACGGAAGGAGTATTATTAAACGATTTAGAATTATAATCCCAAGTATCAAACACTCGAATAATATACTTCATTCAGGTCAAAAAACTAATAATACTTTCCTTTAGAATTGTCTTTTTTCTCTTTTCTCTTTTCATAAATCCACCAAGCTTTATGAAACTAAAATATGAGAATAGCTTTATAAAAGTATAGTAATATGCGCAATGGATGACAACAAACACTCAACTAATATTTTATTAGATGGACTTTACTGTATGATTAATTTTAATGAATAAATTTAAGTTTTAACATAAATTTCATTCAAAAACATTTATGCATGTGTTATACACGCACCACTCTAAGTTTATTTATAAGCCTTTCTTTTTTCTTTTCTTTTTTTAAAAACTATCTTTATTATAAGCTCACTTTTAAAGTAATAAGTGCGATTTTTACAATTTCCCCTATTAATTGCAATAAACAAAAAGAACTTATTCACATTGACTTTTGGAACCATTTATAAAAAGGAAAATGTTTATGTCAAGTTCCTTACATCCATTTTATCAGGTTTTCCAATCATATGTGACAATGTGTCCTATTTTTGAATCAATATCATTTAATTATAATCTCAAATATAATAAGTAGGACACATAGTCATATATGATTGGAGAACCTCATGAAATGGATGTAAGGAACTTGATGTAAATATAATCCTTATAAAAAAGGGCAAAATTAGAAATTTAACTTATAATTAATGAGTTAATTAATTCTCCTTGATATGTGAGAGTTAGTTTAGTTTTTTAAAAAAGATATATAAATACTATGTGAATTATCAAAATCCAGAAAAGTCTATTAACACTTGCAAATGGAAGAGAGGTCTCCTGGTAGGTATCTAGAATTTTGAAGTTTATGTGTTTTTATCAAAATGCCCCCCACATAACATTAAACCCACTCTTCTTTTTGTCTCATCTCCCTCTTTCCCTGTCTCCCTCTTCTGGTACTCCTTACCACCTCCAACCTCTTCCCTCTTTATTGCCATTATTACAAAAAAACACTTTTAATATTCCTTTTTTAGGCCTTCTAATGTCTCTTTATGGGGGACGCATATGAGGGGACGTAGAAAGATGAGAAATCACGTTAGTAAAAAAAGGAACACAGAAAGGATTTACCACTTACATTCCTAAATAAAATTTAGGGACATCGTAAGGTGTCCCTAAACAGGAATTTAGGGATACAATGTTCCTAAAATCATTTTAGGGACGTCGAATGTGACCTACAATGTTCAGAATTTGAAAATTAGGGACGTCGTATGTTTGTGCTGGCATATATGGTGTCCCTATTGTCAACGGATGCGAAAAGTATTTTCTTTTTTCTTTTTTAAAAAATCATGTTCTATATTTTCATTGTCTACAAAATATCACCCTCATAAACCAAATAAAAGATTCCAAGTAGTACAAAAGTATGCATTACTAGCTAATCAAAGTATGTTACTACTTGTGTTTAGGCCATAAAAGTCACTTCATTAATACTTAAAATAAAAAAAGCTTATTAACCCCAGTGTCCAGCTAATAAAACATCTACCACTTAATTTGTTTCCCTTGTAATCCACCTATAACATTGTACTCGACATAAATTCCTTATGGAAAGGCGATTTTCCAAAATGGGCAAACATTCCCAATCTGGGGCTTAACCTTTACCTTCTAGAGACCGTACCAAATACTAATTATCAGATTCTACTATCACTTCATGTAGATTATTATCAAAAATATACTAGAGAGCAAATAACATTGCTAAGCATTCAGCCATAAGGACCAAAGAAGCATGGACAATTTTTGTCTCGCCATCTAACACAAATCCATTAGAATCTCTCAAAATAAATGCTATGACTGATTCCCTAAGTAGGGATTTTGGGCTTAAGTCCGCCCTTAAAAGGCTAGACTGATTGCTCCGGAATATAATCCTAATGAATAAAAGAAGAGACTTGACATGCAATTATTTCCTAAAATAAATTGCAACTAAATCAAGAAAGGTTAACTAATATATATATATATATATATGTGGAAGGGTTTCTCCTGATTAGTAAACAACTTGAAATGCAAGTTAAAAGATATTGGTAAATCACACAGTGATTACAACTTGGTGGACAAGAAGGAAGAGATGAGGAAATCACACATCATTTATTGCTAGTGATTACAACTTAAAGTATAAGCTAATGATCTCTATAAATAGAATCTCCTACCAAGAAGAAAATCGATCCTAGAGCAATTGAAATATCTTATGCTCTCTCTTCTTTTCTTCCATAATCTCTCTGTGTTCTGGTGCACTGTTATGCAAACCCTTGTTAGACTCTAATAGTCTTAACTGATGCATGAGTTATCCTCTTGGATTTGACCTGACCTAAATGCATCTCTTGCCTTTATTTTCTTATATTATTTTTGACATTGGCATCAGAGACATTTGATCTTGAGGCTGTAATTTATTCTTTAAGAATAAGTATGTGATAAATTTTTTTATTTATATCTCCACCATATTTTTTTCGATGTGCTATTATTATATATGTGAATATATACAATGTTAATATTTATGCTTTATGTGTAAGTATGATTGTTATTTCCACTATGATTTTTTTTGCCATCTATTTAGAAAGTTAGCATTTTTGTGAGGAAATAAATAAATAAATATCTCTTGATTTGTTTTAAAAGAATGAATTATTATGTGATGATTTACATATGTTATTATTCTCCCCCTTAATTATCTTAAGCTTTATATCCTCCTTAGTTTCTGTTTGCTTGAAACTCTTTATATGCATATTTTAATTTGCATGTGGCTATTTTATGTTAAGTTCTTGAGATTAAAGCTCTTAATATATACACATATATACATTGTTGCTCCTCTTCTCCTCTTCTTCTTGAGTTCGAAAGTTAAATTTTTGAATATATGAATGATAAAAAAAAAAGAACTTAAAACCCTTTATGGCTTGACAAGCTCATAAGCACATGAGAAAACACATCCATGTAATATTGTTCAAGTCGGCAAAGATTGGGTTTTTAAATCAAAGTTTATTTTTCAAGATAAGGCTATGGATGTGTAGAGCTCAAAAAGACAATTCCAATGACACTTATAACGTGTCAAAAGGAGGTCAGATGAGAGAGAAATGAATGAGAAAATGGGGTGGGTTGGATTATAGTTACTATCTGTTCACATGCTCTTTTTACCCAGAAAATGATATTATTTGTGAACATAAAGGCCATATAGTTGTATTTGGTTTTGCAACGATTCCAACAAGACCAAGAATGTGAAAGACAGAGCTAAAACAAGAAAGATATGGCCTTTCAAAATTGGCGGGTCGCAATGACTTGCTGGAGCTCCAACAAGGTCAAGGCGACCCGACTGGAGGTTGAAGATGATGACGTGGTGCTGACCACCAGGTCATCAGTCAACCATGACAGTTGAGCCATTTGCAGGCACCACGTGTCATTGCTTGCCACATTATGATGACATGACACCTTGGTAAGTTGCCACGTCATCATTTGATGGTGCATCCACGTCATTCAACACGTGTCAAGTTTCAACACCTAGATCAATTAGAGGTCACCACATCAGCGAATTAACAGTCAATGATGACTATTGACTAGTCAACATTGACCAAAATTTTTTTTTAAAAAAAAGGAATGATAACCTATGGCACATGAGGCCCATAGGGACCACATCTTAACATGTGGTAAGCACCATCTGCAATAGGATGGTGCGTGAAGTCTTGGTGGCTGGCACATGTCACCGTCTAATGCCTATATGGCGGCGCGTGGTGTTCACGTGCTACTACTGAGAGTGGTATTTGTAGGAATTTTCTATTTTTTAAGGGTTTTATGATCCATACACTTTCTCAAGACGCATGAGGGTGCATGGGAGCTTGGATTAGGATGCGGTTTGTTTTTAAAAATTACTAAATTCGAGAGCTTCAATTTGATATATAATTGGTATATATTTGAAGCAAGTTTGGATTTGTTTGGAATCAAGAGAATGTTTATGTATACCTGAAAATTCTTAAAAAACCATTAAATTGAATTTTTGAATTCATTCTTTTGGTTTTGGAATTAGTTGGTGTAAAAATACATTATATTTTTCTTAAAGACCCAAATTCAATGTTGAATAATCTTTTGTACACTTGAAAATTTATTGAAAATTTTTAAATTGAATTTTAAATTCATTTATTTTAGTTTTTGAAATTAGTTGGTATACAATGTCAAGAATATTTAATGTTGAATAGTTATTTGTATTTGAAAATTATTCAAACAATTATTTTGAATAAGATAAATATGATCTTGACTCACACTAAATAAAACTTGATAATTGTAGCGTCATGAACTTATGAAAGTGGGCTCCCCCATATTATTTCGACTACAATTATAGTTGAGATAGTTTGTCAACCTTCACAAATATTGTGACAAAGGACGAGACAAGAAGAAATAAACAAATTATTTCATCTAGTGGGAGGTGTGACACAAGTAAGTGGAAAAAAACATGGCTTAAAAGGAGCTGAGTATTGTAGCATGAAGCTACATGTGTTTATTTATTATTATGCCACAAATGCGTCTAAGCAAGTATATGAATGCATGGCTTATTGCAGCACGATGCTACATGTCTTTGAGATGACAAAAAGGAGCCTATGAGAGGGGGAATCCAATTAAGAGACATCAATATGAGACGCAAACTCATACATCTTGAGTGTTCCATTACATTGAATTTATGATAAAATTCTTTGCATTTAGAATTGAATTTACTCTCTTCTATAATGAACACTCATACAATTATTTGTTTAAAGGTTGTTACTTAGTTATAATAATTGCTCCATTTAAGTAGAACCTTCTAGAGCGTATCTAGAAACTTTAAGGGGAAGTGTTTAATAAAGACTACAGTTAAAATGGTGGTAAACTAACTATAATGAATGGGATAAGAGTTAACATAGTTGTCTCCTGAACATGAAATTAGTGAATGTATCATCTAATTATCCTATGTCTTGTTTGGACAAATGTGATTTGTATATCATAATTGTCTAAGTGACTAAATTATGACCAAGTCCATTTGAGCTTATGAAGACAAGCTCAATAGAGATAAAGATGGAGTTAAATGTTCTTAAAGCTTTTAAGAGGTGTTAAAGACATCATACCAACTAGTCTTAAGCATTCAAGAGCTTAAGTACCTTGAAGGAAATGAGAAGATTATGTTATCAATCATAGAAAGAACAATATTGCTTATGATGATCTGAGTAATATAACGCTATCCTGATAGAGTGGATATTATTGGAAGTTAAATTGAAACTCTTCTTCCATAGAGTTAAAACTAAATAAGTTTTAACATAGTGTGCTAAGTCTTACACGTTGTTTAGGCTACACTTGAGGCTAATGCCAAACTAATAAGTTGAGGCAAACAAAGCCACGTTTTTTCTAACAAACAATAAATGTATGTTGTGATAGACGTCTCTAAATAAGTGGGAGTAAGCTTTGTCTCTCATTAAGTGGGAATATGCTAGAGTAAATATTGCTTATGATAAGCATATCATGACCTTTGGTAATGTAGTTTACCACATTAATTAAGTTTTAGAATAAAAGGCTAGAGGATATAAAATCTATGAGACAAATAAACTTAACTAAAGAGTGGGAGGATTCATCCTCAAAACTCAAGTTTGAAAAAACAAGAGATTGATGAGGTAAACTTGACCCAGAGGAGGACAATAATGTTTTTTTTTCTACAAAGATTTAAGGCTACACTTATAATCCTTTAATGGTTATAGATGGAACAAACTATGTTAAAACAATAGGAGTTTCAATAGATGGCCCTTGTGTTGAATGAAAACTAAGCTAAAGAATCATAGAATTGGAACTTACACGTTAACTCTGCTAAGAAATGCCATCCTGATTCACTTTTGAAATCAATACAAGCATATCTTTGTAATCTCTTTAGTTAAAGATCAATGTGACTATGACTCTCAAATCTATTATTAGATTTAGAGCTTCCTTAGTTGTCTTGGAAATCATATTCCTTTTCTTGCCACATAAACACTTTGATCAAGAAGAATAATCAAAACTCGCAAAAGAAGATCTTTTGCCTGGTAATGTGTGTGAGTAGTTGAAAACTTCTTAGTCTAGTTGGCAAGACAGATAAGGAAACTTTTTTGAGATAAGAGCATATATCTATTTGGATTTAGCAGACTATGATGTTTGTGAACTATTAAATGTAAGGGTAGAACATAGAGCATAGTGTTTTATTAACGTCATAGACGTTTACTTGAAATACAATTATATTTATATGATCTTGGGTAAGTATGAGGATGTTAGATAATGGTCGAGTCTTATTAATTATTTAAACAGGAAGGATAAAACCTTTTTGAACTAACAACGGTTAAAAACACTTATTTGACTAGTTCAAAATTGCTCTATGTACAAGAAAGAGATTGTTATACAACTATCAATTCCTAGAATCCTTCAATTAAATGAAGTTGTTGAAATGGAGAGATGGGTCTCTCCTTGACATGATGAAGTAGACAAAAGCATAAATAAAATTATTAGCCATAATTTGGTCAATAAACTCATAGCTATTGTCATGAGACTTAACCAAGTGAATTTTCAATCAATCACATCTATGCCCTACATGTTGTGGATAGGACTTTAACAAGTCCAAGCATCATAAAACCACAATGGTTAGCTGCTTATATATATATATATTTTCCATATTACGAAAGATTGGGGCAATCTATTAAAATGTATGTCTTCATAAGATAACATGAGAATGTGATAAGACACGTCTTCATTAGTGAAAATGATGTAGATTAGTGACTGAGTGAGAACTAAGGAACACAACGTCAATAGAACAAATATTTCTTAATAGGAAATGAGCATTGATCTTGACAAATCTCTTTATGAGATTGACAGTGATAGCGAAAAGATAAGTATACTTCAGTTCATTGATTCAAGTGGGAGGGTTTGAAGGCTATTTTCACTAAGAATCCTCTTAAGTTCACCTAGATTACATGATCTCTTCATTATTCAAAGAGTGATAATGGCTACCTAAAAGTGTTGAGAGACACTAAAAGAACCTGCTAAGATGAATACCGAAGGGCAATGTAAAGGATATAGATTATTTAATTGAAACCAGCTAAGTATATGTTTAGAATATTTGTATTATTGCTGAAAGGAAAATTAGGAATATGTAAGTTCTTAATTACATAAAGGACAATCAAGTATAAAAACACTTAGTGCCTAAAGGTATCACAATTTGAAGGTATTGGCAAACAAGAAGACTTGTTGCTGATTATTCATTTTAACTCTAAATGGTTAATGTTTGCTATAGCGACAAGCTTAGGCTTGAATTTACATCAATAAAATGTAAAGTAACCGTTTTCCAATTTGAAAATTAGATGATGAACTATAAGCAACTTGAAAGCTTTGTGGAAACAATAATTCATGTAGTAGTATAAGGGGTTCATAAAAGGAAATGCTCACCGACTTCAAAAAAGTCAAAAAACACTATATAAGTGCCAAACAGTCTTGAGATGACTCTTTTAAAAATCATTCTCTGTTACAATGACATATGTTTAGTTGAAACAAGTGTCAAAAATAGTTAAATGAATAAAGAATTAGAATAATCCTTGAATTCTAAGTTGATAGTGGGTAGAAGAAATAAAGATTACACTAAGAAAGTAAAGTCCTTATCATATGAGACATGTACGAGTGTGATCCTTATAGTACCTCAATGTGCTAAACTATTCACCCATGGTCACCTTTATAGAAAAGGGCTCTACCTCAGAGAGGTTATACATCCCTTGATGAATCCAAAATAGAAAATGTAGATAAAGTCTCGTAATAAAAATATGGTTAGTAACCTAAGTATACACATTGGTATATATAAGACTAAAGCTTTTAGTCTGACTTAGAAATTATTTTTAGTCTAGCTGTACTATGGATTGAGTTGTGTAGGCAACAACTCATGCCTAAAAGGGCATTCCAATATAATACATAGAAAAATGATATTGGAGTTAAAAAAAGTAAAGAGATAGATGGTACATATCTCTATAATCCATAGAATCAAAACATATGGCATATTTTACCATCATTCAAGGAGTCATATGGTCATAGAAGTTTTCTATGAGTAATTGGAAATGAATGATAGAAAGTCGGATTCAAGTAACATCTAATGATATGGATCCTAAGAGTGTGTTTGGTTTGAGGGGAGGGGATGGAAGGGGAGGGAGGGGAGGGGAAGGAGGGTATGTAACCTTGTTTGGTTTGTTAGAGGGGAGGGGAGGGGAATGAAGCTTTTGTTTGGTTTAAGAGGGGAGGGGAGAGGTGACAATAATAGATTTACTATTTTACCCTTACATCTAATTTCATACTTTTATACTTATATGTTAAATTAGTTTACATTTAGCTTCCAACTAAGTTATTTAATTAATTT
>JBAGKO010000008.1:3032439-3042817 GCA_037177275.1 Acacia concinna
TCCTCCCTCCTCCATAAATAAAGAGTGAAAGAAATTCAAAGCAAGAGTTTTAATTTCACTTACATCATAAGTCCAATTGCCATTATCCTTCTTTATAGCTTCAATCCTCTTCCTTTTCCTTCGACCATTAGCTTTAGCATAAAAGTATTTTGTTTTTTGTCCCCCATGGAGAACCACTCGCACTTTGCCTTTTGAGCCCATAAAAGTTCTTCTTGTATTAATATGTTCTCTAGTTCCTACTAAATTTGCTTTTGGAGTTTTTCCAACTCAGGTTTGTTTCTACAGTGATCTGGCATGCAAGTCAACCCATCAAGTCAATTAAACAAGTGACGCTTCTATTTACCAAGATGCCCATACACTTCTAATTTTCATTGTTGAACTTTCTCAGTAAAATAAACAATATTCCCAAACCAACTCCATTCATTCCTCCATAGATTTTTAATGAAAGTATCAAAATCATCATGCAAAATCCATGAAGCAATAAATCTAAATCGTTAAACCTGGTTTAATTGGCAAGGCTCCTCATTTATCATTTTCAATGGTAAAGGTATGTGATCTGATATATAATAAGGCAAATGTAGGAGTTCAACATCAGAAAATATAGATGAGAAAGCATCATTTACCACAGCTCGATCAATACGACTTTCACTATTTCCACGCTTCCATGTAAAGTAGGGCCCTTTACAAGTCAAGTTTGAGAAATTAAGATTCTTCATTTAGTTGTTAAAATCTCAATCAACTCTAATATGTTCATGAAGAGCCAAATGTCGATATCTTTCATAGATAGTGCTATTAAAATCCCCTCCTAGACACCAAGCACTATCTATTGTTTCACTAACTCTCTTCAAAGCGGACCAAAATAATCGTCTAGTAATATGATTTGGGCTAGCATATACAACGGTAATATATAACACCAAAGAATTAAAAGAAAAGCGAAGATGTATGAATTGGTGATTTGTTTCCAAAATTTCATAATTTCTTTTTCTTTCCTTCCAAAGAACCCATAAACCACCACTAAAACCTGTTAAATTCACAATATCCATATGTTGAAAACCCAGTATTATAGCTAATTTCCTTACTCTTGCACAACTTGAACGAGTTTTCAAAACGGCTACCATTTCAACTTTGTGTCTATTAGATAACTCTCGAAGAAGACCCGTAAATGAATTATATCCCGAGCCTCTTGTGTTCCAAAAAAGACAATTCATGAGGAAACTAAAGAATTTAAGCAAGGGTTATTAATACCCATATCATCATCATTAGGCATATGATTCTCTAGAGATGCAAGGTTCAAGTTTTTATCGCTAATCCCATATATAGTTGAAGCCATCTCTCATTGCTCAGACTTTTCACATTTATTTACTATTTATAGCATCTCCATAGGGTCATGAGTGGACTAGTTCTCATTTAGCACCGCAAATGGATTTGAAATTCCAACTAGGTCCCTCGCATGGAGTAACTTGACTTGATTGGTAGACCTTTTTAAGATGGTCATTTTTCTTCTATTTTCCCTACCAGCCAATTTTTGAGGCTCAGTCTTTGGGCTTCTTTTCCTATCCACTCTTAGCCATTGTAGGTCCTCAACATCTTACCAAAATGCTATTTTTTATTATTATAACATCCTTTATTTTTTCTCCATTGAAATAGCCTCACATTGACTTGCCCTCCCTTCATTACCTCCACATGATTGATTGGCTCTATCTCCTAAAATAATGGGATTCCCTTGATTAATGAATTTCCTTTTTGTATCATCATTAACTTCCTGTATCTCTTGCATATTACAGTAAGGAAAAATATATATTTGATGTATCTCTGAAAAAGATATGCTTCTAAAGAAGGAAAGCAAGCTTTCAATAACCTTCTACTGACAAGATGTTGTAGATCCCCTTATTGAGCCCAAAGCTTGATTTCATTAAGTTAATGAAGATCATGGGGCACAAAAACCAATATAAGGTGATGAACATTATGTATGTTGTGAGTAGATATTGGCAAGGTATACAGAAATTTGAATGTCATACAGGAAGGTTGGTTCACTCTCACGAACAACAGTCTTCTCATAAGAGCGTGGGAGAGTAAGACGAGAAAATGATCACTATGAGATGATAATGAAATATATTTGCATTTGAGTTGCCTCAGTAAAATCGAGATGAGATCTACAGATGCATATATGCATATTAAAAATAGATTGACCAATGAATACATGAAAGTATCATAAGACCTGTAGCTAAGCAAATAACTATCTTTTACAAAAGATTTTGAAAAGAAGTTTTGGTTTCAAATGTAGGAAAACATTGTGAAATTTAATATATGTATGGTGAAAGATAAGATAAAAATTGACAGAAATCACCATAGTATGTAATTCATATTGTATGTGCTTACAAATAAGATTTTAACACGTGACGTAGGTAAAAGATCCCTACTTCACTACGGTGTGAGTCCCATGAAGGAAAAATCCTTCCATAACGCCCTTAGACTTTGGAGGAATCATGAAGGCTTGATATGGTGTCAACTACTTTAGCTAAAACTCTATAACCATGCATGATTCGGTTAAACGAGTAAACACCAAGAAAGTGGTCAAATCAATAATGATTGATGTTTAGTCAAAAAGAAATATTAACTCCTAAATATACAAGCAGTGATAGTGTTTGTGGTTGACCTCTTACTAGTTAGCTAAGTAACTTGTAAATGCAGATACTATGCACATATAGGGCAATATAATTTAATCTAAGAATTAACTTAAGAGGGATTAGATATACCATAAAGAGTGTGTATAAGAGAATATGAGGCATTTAAGGCAACATTTTACAGATACGTAATAGGTGTACTTGGATGTTGATCCTATGAAAGGATTTCTAGTATTGCAAGCACCAAAATCTTGAAAGACTTTGTGCATATGCAGCCACAGTAGACACCAAGTATGAAACAAAAAAAATTTAAGAATCCCACTATAGTAACACTGGGAGATGTTAGATTTTAGGCTTAAGTCTATCCTTGATAGGACAGATCGATTGCTCTGGAATAAAATCCTGCTGAATAAAGGAAGAGACTTGACAACAATTATTTCTTAAAATGAATTTCTACTAAATTAGGAAAAGGTTAACTAATACACACACACACACACACACACACACACACACACAACACATATGGAAGGTTTTCTCATGATTAGTAAACAACTTGAAATGCAAGTTGGAAGATATTGGTAAATCACTTAGTGATTACAACTTGGTGGATAAGCAAGAAGAAGTTATGAAATCAAGCAGCATTTATTGCTAGTGATTACAGCTTAAAGTGCAAGTTAAGGATCTCTATAAATAGAACATCCCACTATGCAAAAAATTGATCCCAAGGCAATTGAAATATCTTACGATCTCTCTTCTTTTATTCCATAATTTTTTTATGTTCTGGTATACTGCTCTGGGCCCTAATTAGATTCTAATAGTCTTAACCGAAGCATGAGCTATCCTCTTTGATCTGACCTGACCCAGTATGCATCTTTTGTCTCTATATTCTTATATCATTTCTAACAATTCATCCATAAGGACTAAAGAAGCATGTACATTCTTTGTCTCACCGTCTAACATAAATCCATTAAAATCTCTCAAAATAAATGGTATGGCCAATTTGTTTCCTTGATTTGAATAGTTGCAGTCAGGATTAATTTTAAGAGTAAAGAAATGAATTATTATCCAAACTACCTCATGCATCGATGGGCATTCATCAATCAAATTAAAACCCTTAAAGTTCCATACACAATTAAAATTAAAAGAGAATAAAATCAAACCAAAAAGAAAAAAGATTATGGTTTTCAGCTTTTCATCATGACAAATGTTGTAAGCACACTTTTCAATATAAAATTTCTCCCCTTACAACATTTCAGTTAAACAATACCACAAACCCCTCCCTTTCTCGAATGTCCAGTAATAGGGTGAAGAAGAAAATAGAATCCAATGCACACCAGCTACAAGAAAAGAGTAATGATGAAGAAGCTTTTTAAGAACCAATCAAGGAAGGGAGTAGCAATATGAACAGAGCAACAAGTCATAGTTCACTCCTGTTACCCCCACCTACGATAGAATGATTGAAAACTTACAGAAGAAAGCATAACAATTGACAAATGTTTTCACTCAGTGTTACTCTTGTGCCATTTTAAGGATTATTCATTTTCTTCTCTCTTATGTAACCTTTTTTGTTATAAAAAAACAATAGCAAACATAATATTGCTTACAGAAAAATGACCTATATGATTCATTAGAAAGTTGAACATGTATAGTCATTTCTTCCTCTACTTGAGTGATGACAAATTCAAAAAATAAAATAAAATGAAGTCATGCAGATGAAAATAAACTTGTTGCATTATTTTAACAGTTCAACAACATAACAATTTGCCAGCTAATGTATAAATGGTAAACACTCAATGACGCAATAATGATAAGACTCACATAATAAAATATACTTCTAACAATAGAAACAATAATTGGTGGAAAACATCCAAATAAACTGAAGTGTTTGGTTGCCATTGTTTGGAAGCATGTGTGTGTGTAAGAACACACAAGTTGAATGAGGGCAAAAGGCTAAAATGTTTATTACTATTTTAATAAGTGACATGACCAAAAGAAGTGCCTGGTTGCCAATGTTTGGAAGCATATGTGTGTGTAAATAGGCAAGAATGACCATTGTATAGCATGCATATTGCCTGTTAAGATTAAGAAGCAGGATTTTCTGACTTACAAGATTGAGGAAGAAGTCCCTTCTCATACACCACATCACCTGCAAACGAACATAGGTCAAAGAAGCAAATTGACATTAATAAGAATGAGAGTTCTCAATTTACACCTGTACTCTTAGCCCACGAAGATAGTGGCATTGCAGAAGAATCATGCATTGGAGGCTATGGACCTGGACGCTATCGGATTTTAGGATTGGAATTTGACATTCTGAATCAAACTAACAAACGCATAGCTCGAAGGTACTAGATCTGAAAGGTTGGGCGAGGAATCATAGCAATGCATAACACCAAGAAGTGAAGGTCTAAGGTTTTACAAAAGGGATAGAGGGGATTAGAGTATTGGGGTTGAGGAAAAGAGGTTTTGACAGAAAGCTAAGTAAGGAATGACTTGAAAATGAGCGAGAGAGAGAGAGAGAGAGAGAGAGAGAGAGAGAGAGAAAGAGAGAGAGTCTGTGTGTGTGTGTGTGTTAAAGTGGTCTCTAAATTTTGGTGTCCTTAAATAATATTAGGAATGCTAAAAGTCTTATATTAGGGACTTTTGGCATCCTTATTTTAGGGATGTCAAAAGTCCCTAGCACCACTTTTCGTGTCCCTAAAATAAAATTAGGGACGCAACAAGTCAAGACAACTTGTCTAAAATTACAAATATGCTATTGCCTTTAGTTTTTAGTTTCCCTTTTCAAAAAATGGAAGTTGTTAGGGGATGTAAAATTGACTCTCTATAGTATTGCGCCCCTCTCCCTCTCTTCCTCTTCTTATACTCCTCACCACCTCTAACACCCTCCCTATTTGTTGCCCCTCTCCCTCTCTTCCTTTATTCCCCTTCATGTTTCTACTCCTCACCATCTTTAATCTCTTCCCTTTATGTCGTCCTCTTCCTCTATCTTCTCTCTTTTCCTTTCCCTCTCTTGCTCTCTGCCTATATCTTCTCCATATTCATATCTCTTTGATGTCGGGGTTGGTCCATAGGGCAGTCCATCAAGATGACTCCATCAAGAAGCCCACCACAACGCTCTTCATTAAGCAACACAATTACTAGTGGTTTTGGAACACTACCGTCAACCAGGGTGCTGTTACTGGTGATTTGTGAACGTCAGGTCAAGTAGCAAGGTGCCTCACCTGTCCTTGTCTGGGAGGTCTATTTTTTATTTGAAAGGAGGAAGAGCTATCAACGATTTTTGATCTCATGCCCTATTATTTCTCTCACTATATAACAACAATGAAAGTGTAGAATTTTGATTTATGAGTTAATGGGTAAGCTAAGATTCATAGGCATTTGGCCAATATATAGCTAAGGTCAAAATTTCTTTCTCATCATGTTATCTGTTGATTTCAGTCAGAGTGAGAATCACCTTCCTTCACCTTCACTAACGGCAATTGATTTATGGTTGTTGATAGGTCTTTGTTTATGTTTTGGGTTTTTGTTTGTGTTTTGGTAATTGAAATTATATGAAGTTGTCATTATTTATACTCACTATCAACACCCCTATCAAGCTTGGTATAGAATTTGAGTATAAACAATGACAACTTGAATATAACAATTAATAACTACCCTTATTAGGTGCCATTGACAAAATAAAAAGTACTAATAAAATATTTAATAGGATTAACAAAGAGTTTTGGATTGTGATCACTTAAGTAATTTGATTGACTAAAGGAATAATGGTTTTGAAGAAATCTATAATGGTTTTGAAAAAATTAATAAATATTGACAATATGTGTAAAAGGATTAACAAAGAATTTTGGGTTGTGACCAATAGAGTAATGATATTGATAAAATGAGTAGTGGTGTTGCAAAATTTGTATTGGTTTTGACAAATAAGTACTCACAAAATGTGTAAACAGACTAACAAAGTTTTGGATTGTGATCAATTGAGTGATGAGATTGATTGAAAAGATAATAATTTTGACCACATCTGTAATGTTTTGCCAAAATCAACAAGTACGGACAATATTTGTAAAATGATTGAGTAAGGGGACTTTTTGGTCTTTTTTTTTCTAAATATGAAAAACTCATATTCCCACTTCATCCTGTTTGTGTCCTTTGCATATGTTAATAAACTTTCTTAGGCTTCAAAAGTTGAAATGGTATTTGTCTTTTTCCTTAATTTTTTTATATCAACTAAGAGTTAGTTAATTGGGATTTATGAATACGACCAGAGTCACACACACATTAGCTCCATCTTGACCATGCATTTGATAAACAAGTAATAATACCTTTCCAATTGTTTAAATATTATTTGGCATGATTCTAACATTTAAATACTTAAGTTCCTTAAATATTTGAACAAACAAAAGCGTGCATATATCTACTAAAGATGTTTGCCAGCAAATGTATACTGTTGTTTCTTTTCTTTTCTTTTTTCTAAGGAGGAAAAATACTAGACAAGTGTTAGATCAACACAAAGTGATACCTTTCGTCTCAACTTTGTGTTCATATGTTATGCATTCTTTTCTGATTAATGTTTACATTCAAATCTGAACCCTAAAAGCGGATTGTGATTATGCAATGAGATTAATTAGGCATAATATGAATATGAATACCAGCAATAACGACTTTAAAAGATAAGGAAAAAATGAGAACACGTTTTATATCAACAAAAGTGTTTGTCTTCAAAAGCACATTCATCAAATCCTTGGCCTCTAATTAATTAGCCAAAATTAAACTTGCTTTTATCATTTTACATTTCTTTTTTGTCATCTTTTACTTTACATCCTTCCGTAAACAATAAAAAAAATGAAGATAATTATATCGATCTCCTAATTGTCTTGTATATATCTTCTTCCAGCTTTAAATTAAAGAAAAAGTTGTGCGCTGTGTCTCAATTAATCTATTGCCTTCTACATAACTTCACTCCCTAGTTCACATGAGTCTCAAACTTTATGTATGACCATGCCAAGTATTTAGTTCATAAGATTATGAATTTTAAAATGGAACACTGCTAAAAAAAATTAACGAAAAAAGGCATACTATAAATATGTGGAGATTTAATATGGAACACTACAATTAATAATAGCTCCTCTCTCTAAATTAAAATTTCTAGCCCTTCAATAATTTCAAATTTTAAAAGTTTGACAATAGAAATAGTTTTCATATATACTTTATCTTAATTTTGCATATGTAAAATATATGAGAGACATGAGGAAAGTGAAATAATTAAGATGTAAAGCGAAAGCCTGAAGCGTCGCAATTGATCAATGCGCTGTCACTTTAATCACTTTCATATTTCTTATCGGCCACTTACGACATAATTGCGATTCACACAACTGATTGACACTCAGGTCCGACCTTTAGACACACACACAGTCACACACACATATTCTCTATTTGTATAATTATCACACAAAAAAAAAAAAGAAAAAAGAAAAAAGAAAGAAGGCGAAACCGCATTCAAATCTAATAGATGTGTTTATGCTTTTGAGGTACTAGTAGATACTCCCTCTTATCCTTTTATTTTTATTTTTTGATACATGTCCCTCTTATAGTTTTTATAAACAGTTTTTTTTATTATTATTATGAAAAATAAACTGGTGGTTAAGATTAGCTATAAAAATAATAATTATATGAAAATGTTATGTCTTTTCTAAATATGTCCCTATTTATATAAAAAAGTATAAGATAATAAATATAAAATATATAAGATAGAATGAATAAAAAATATGAGAGAAAATATGTAATAAATTATTATATGAGAGAGAATTAATGGTAGGTGGGATAATTATATAAGGTATATATTTAATAGAAATAGAAAAGGAAAATATAGTTTAAATTTTAAAAAATTATTTATATTAAAAACCAAATATTAAAAAAATTACCTATAAAAAATTTGGGAGTAATAAATTTCTTGCTGCGATTTATAGTGAGTTTTGACTTGACGTAGGAAAGCAGACAAGTCCCACATTGATAATAGTTGAGCTAAGGAAAACACATATAAGAGGAACGATTCATAAATACAACGTCTGCTCCTTAATATTAAATTTTCTCATTCTTATATATTACGAATGACATTTTATATTAAGGATGTGAGATAGTGTATTGTTTTGAAATTGAGTTTAGATATGGTGTTGGGTTTTTTTTATAGGGTTAAGGAGTAAATTCACTCCAAAAGTATTCAAAAAATTTAAATGTTACTTTAGATAGTTTTTTCAGTCTCAATGTCAATTTTAAAAAGGGGGAATTTCAATAAATGATCGCAGTTGGGAATTAATATTAGTGCAGCCTATAAACAAATAAATGGGTCATATAAACAAGAAAAATCCATATTCATATGACTCATTCACTTATTTATGGGTTGCGCTGATATTAATTCTCAACTACGGTCATTTACTGAAATTCTCCTTTTTTAAAAACCTATATAGCAATGTTGCTCGCTAACAAATTTAATTTTAACCATTAATTATTTAGTTTAAATAAAATAATACATATGACACTTTTATCTTACACTTGCTAGACATTACACCATCTCATCATCCTTTGTACTAAGTGCAGTATTGAGTACCAGATAAAATTATCATATGTATTATTTCAGTCAAAATAAGTAGTTAACAATCAAAGTTAATTTTATTAACGATAAAAACAACATTGCTGTGTTTTTAATTTCTAGGACAACATTGAAACTAAAAAACTTATAAAGCAATATTAAGATTTTTTGAATGCTTTCGGGACAAATTTACACATTTTTCCTTTTTATAAGCATTTTCTCACACTTATTTTTACTCATTATCACAATTTGTATTCCAAGTAAAATATATAAAAAAATCATTATAATATATATATATATATATATAAATTCACTAATCTTATGTACACCTGGGGATATATATCCAAATATGACTACAATGTTCTCAAATCTAAACCTTTGAGTTCCAAGATAATAAGTGAGTCACATTTCAATGTCCAATACTTTTCTTAATTATTTTGTAGAGATATAATTTGTATGATACTTGTCGTTTAATTAATTACCTAACTGACCATTTTTTTATCTAAACTATATATATGTATATATAATATGGCCATAAGAACTATATATAATAAAACAATAAACAAACTAAAGTTAAAATTCTATACTTTATCTTTTAATTTCACTTTATATTACTATTACTACTACTACTACAAAAAGGAGGTATAACGTCTATAAGAGACGTCCGTTTTTAAAATAATAGAAGTTAAAAGTTCTGCGTGGTAAAATCGTAATTAAAATGTGTACAGAAATGGCAAGAAGGGGCCATATGGCGTCTGTTTTGAGAAAACAGATGCCAATGTGGCGTCTGTTTCATCAAACAGACACACATTTGTGTGTGTGTTTTGTTGCAAACAGATGCCACCTTAGCGCCTGTTTTCCCAAAAAATAGACGCCAACGTGGCGTGTTTTTCTTAAAAACGTCTAAAGCCTACCCCTGCACCTAATTTCTACAAGTCTTCACTCCCTAACACTCTAATGGGATGACTTATTTAGTGTCTTATTTATGAAAAATGGACCCAATTTTATTATTCCCGCCACTATTTCCCCAGTATTATTTGTCTTCTCAATTATTTTCATCATATTCCTTCGTCTTCAACTATTTTCCTCTAAAATCCGAACTATTTCTCTCTTCTGATAGTCGCAACCTCCCTCCTGGCTACTCTTAAGTTGCTCTTATTTTTTCATG
>JBAGKO010000008.1:3042917-3076239 GCA_037177275.1 Acacia concinna
AGTGATTGCTTTCCAACCTTTCGGTGTAAATGTGCTCCCACTCCGTTCTTTTTTGTATATTTGCTCAACACACGCATGGATGAAAACCTTAGTTGTCGGATCATCCCATACTGCCTTAGCTTTATCGTCTTCCATAATTAACTTCAGACCCAAAAGTTATAACCACATCTACAAACTTTAAGTAATCATCTTTCAAAATAGTAATGCATGGAAGTTAAATACTATGAGAGATATGCCCTATCATTTTTCATTGTCACCAAACCAAAATTCATCCGCTTCTTTCACAATTGTAGCAACTATTAAGCAACGGGTGTGAAAAGAATTCAAGCAGAATCATAAGAAATAAACTCAGCTTATCAACTACCATCAAACAACAAAAGAAATGATTTAATTACGGATCATACACATGTCATCCAACTTGAAATTTTGAATGGAAATTAATCATCAATCCGAACATTTATGTTAATCAGTAACACACAAATACAAAAATCCTTAGTATACTTGCCACCAATTGGAAGCAAGGTTGCTACGGGAAGAGGACGAGAAACAGAGAAGATGAGTGAAAGAGAAGGAATAATTTACAAAAACCAAAACAATATCACAAATTGTAGCTCCCATTTCTTTCACTCTAGATTCATGTTTTTGTAGGTAAGAACTTTTTACTCTTGTTAATGAAATAATTATATTTTTATTTATAGATTTACAACTGATATTGGTTCTTACAAGTGATGTTCATACAAGATCACAAAAAATGCCTTGCAAGCTATTACAATTCAAGACACAACTAAGGTAACATTTTCCCCAGATTCCACATCAACATTGCCTAAAACAGATCCTTTGCATAAGCACAACTAGGAGCTACGAATCTGCTAGCTATGGAATCTCAAAACATTAAGTGTAAATCGGAATAAAGAAAAACAATCCTGGACTTTGTATGTATGACGGTAAAACGCAACCAAGAAGAGGCCATAAAACAACATACTAGTTATGTCTTCCCAAAAATAAAAGGGAAATTTTTTTTGACTAAATCGCATCAGATAAACACAGGAAGAAAACGAAATGTCATCCCAGCTGGAAAACGAAATGGCATAAGATAAACCAGATGGCATCCCAAAAAAACGAAATGGCAAGGGGAATCACCTTCGGTCAAACACACAGAACAGTTACAGCTTTTGGTCAAACACACACAACAGGGCACCGGCAATCACCTTCTTCGACCTCTCACACACCGAAAGCCAAATCTGAAAAGGATCAACCACAACACTCACAGGAGGATTAACCTTCAATTGGAGTAGATCGAACCTACCTACCTTGCTATAGGACAAGAGGCCGGCGGTAGCAACGTTCTTCCGTTCACGTGCGTAGATCCGAGTAACAGTCACAGCTCGCTGCTACCCATCACCCCCATAATGTTGCTTCGAACAAAGGTATGGATCGGATGAGGAAATGTCCGTGGATCACCTCCAGTGGCTGTTCTTTCCTTAGATCCACCACCTACTCCTTCCTCTTAACTGTAGTCGACGGTGTGGCGGAGCCTTTCACAGTGTCGGCGGAGCCTTTCACAGTGACGGTGGCTTTCACCGTTGTGGGAAGAGCTGGGTGTCGCAGACTCTCCTACAAGGCCGACGGAGAACATGTGAGAGTAAAGAGAGAGAGTGTTGTTTTTTAAAAGGAAATAAATGAGGTTAACGGTAAACTTAAGTACCTCACCTACCAATCGGGTGAAAAGCACATGCCCACTTACTTTTGATTTCAGACACTATTTGAGGATAATTACAATGACTTGTTAAGCTTTGCCAAACACACAAATTTGGAGCCACGTTTGCTATCGTCATTTTGACACTCCCATCGTACGATTGGCCTGGTCTATCGGCATGGCAAACACACCCTAAAGAAATCATCCATAATTATAGTTTCGCTATATTTAAAGAATTAAAGAAATCATTCTATGCGATTGATTAAACACTATACATCAGTCCATAATTATAGTTTCACTAGTTTAAAATTAATCTGATTGTATATATTTCCGTAACAAGTGTACATTGCATTGACCAGTAACTCATTATTTGTGGCCACAAAGTTGCATCCTACATTTCTCAGTGCCTCAAAATGTTGAAATCCTCAAGTATACACGTGGAGATTTGATATATTAGACCTTTGAGTTTTGAGGCTTTTAATTAACTGTTGACCATCATATTGCAGTTCTCCATTACCATGGCTTTGCAGTGCTGAATATAGGAGTCAGAGAATTAATTATATAATCCCAACGTAGCTTAATATGAAATCTAATTGTGGAATTGATTTTAGTTTTGAATATAATACTTATTTCTTATATTTGCTAATCCTTTGCTAATTTACTTCTATTGTAATATCAAATAAAAGAGAGATGGAGAGAATTAAGAAAAAATGATTAAACATACTATATTAATTAACTTAACTAATATTATCAATATAATAAAATTAGATAAATAGGTTTTACAAGTAAATGCAGACCTTTCAATGCCAAATTCTTATACAAATATTGCTTTTCCCTTTTCATTTTTTTTTTACTTGTACATGATCTTACTAATTAATTATTTTATCATTTAAGCAAATATTTCCATCTTATGATAATAATGCTGCCACAGTGTTGCTGAATGAGCTATCGGTTGCTAAAAATGGTTCGATTTCAATGTCGATTGCTCCTATTAGTTTCGTAGATCTGCATGTTTGAATCTAATCGAGCTATCCATATTCAAAATATTAAATTCATGTTTATCAATAATTATTTTTTCAAAAGCAGTGATAGTTTAAAAATCATCTCCATCTTCTTCCACTATATACTACGAGTATATCATAATCATAAAATAAAAAATAGATAATATTTACGGTTTAGTTCTAACGTTGATGCTCAGATTGGACGCCAAAATCGAAAATCCATTCGTACTGGAGAATAGAAATGGAGTAGAATACTACTGGTATTGGGACTTGGGAGGTCGAAATAAATATGAAATAGTAGTAGTATACAGTTACCGTAGAGGAAGAGGCCAATCAAGAATTTGAATTTGAATTTGATTTGAATGTTATCCCGCCTTCGGCTAATTTTGAAAGGCCAAGCACACGTGCGGATGTTTTTTTGGGTTCAGTTTCACTCTCACTCTCATCTTTTAAAAAACCGCCCATTTTTCATTTTCAAAATTTGCCCATCTCGTTTCTCCCTCAAAGCAACTTTTTCCTCCTCCTCCTCCTCCTCCTTCAATACCTGAACGCTCAGAGACAGTTTTTGGCTTCTCCACCATCAGCAACCCCAATCATCTTGAAGGTAACTCCCCTCTCTACTTCTTTTCCTTTTCTCTCTTTTCTCTTCCATTCCGTTGGTCTTACATTTCTATTCTCCGATCGATGCATTACACGGTGCGGCATCTCAGTCTCCCGTCGTTTCGTAAATGGTGACCTAAAACGGTAGCAATGTCGTCTTTCTGTGAAGTTAGTGTCCTCAGTTCTCCAAACCAAAATAAGTAATGCTCTCTTCTCTTTTTTCCGTTAAGCTTAGGTATGCCGGAATCAAGAGATAGATTGTCAAGACCCCTTGACATTGCAACAATTTTTGCTCGTCGGCGAGCTAATATTCTTGGTATTCTTGATGAAGAGTTCGAGTCAGCTTTATTCGGGCCCGCGGCAAGGCGAGAAACCACTACCTCCACAAGTAACAGTAGAGCAATCGGGTTTGGCTCTTTACGAGCCGGGGGAAGGGGGCGTTTCGGATCGCCAAGAGCCGTAATTGGGCGTGGGCGTGCTCGTGGCCTTAATATTTACAGGTCACCCGCTAGGGGTGTGGAGAACACTCCGCCGGGAACGTCTCGACGGGTGAGGGGACGTCGTTCACGGAGTCATTTACCTTCTTGGTACCCAAGAACTCCTCTGCGAGACATCACAGCGATTACGAGGGTAAAGAACACTTCTGTCGCTTGCGTTTTCATCTTTTTTCTTTATCTGCTTTTGATCAGTTTTATTACCATGCTAGACCATCGCTGTAATTGGTAACACCTGATATTTATCGTAAATAAATATGTACTAGTATACAGAAGAACACGGTATATTAGACCCGTGACTAATTTTCCCCTCTTTTTTTACTTCCCCTTTTTGATTGAGTGCGTATGAATAATAGTTTTTTTTTTTTGAATGACATATTGACATGACATGATGATTATCCTGCTGAATTTTATTTTTTTGGTGACAAAAGTCAATATTCCAGCGAACTTCGAAATTTTCTTGGATGTTTTGTATTTTATTATGATGTTAGTCTTCGGCAAGAACCCAACATCAGCCACGCGTGAATCGCTGCAAGCTAGTATTGGGAACTGCATTTTGATCTTGGTCAGCCAATAATTTGAAAACCTACGATTATAATTCATACAATGGGAATCAGAAACTTTTTTGCCCGAATGGGAATTTGAAACTGCTCACCATATAATGCCCACTATAAAGGAGCTAGCAAGAACTATTTTCACATTTATTTCAATTTGAGGCAGACCATTTGCTGTCCAATATGGTGGTTTTTAGGCTTTCTGCTTGAACTTGGTGATTTTGTAAACTTTGTATTGCTAATTTCCATCAGGCAATTGAGAGGAGGAGAGATCGCCTGGGAGATTACGAGGGCCAACACATTGAGGGTCCACATCATTCAGATCAGTTGCTTTCCGACCCTTCTATTTCAGAGTCTAGTCCTCAACTCGAGGACGGGACATCAATGAACTCTTCAAATGCAGCTGTCGGTGTTAAACTCCAAACACCTGCTGCCAGTAAAGTGCCAAAGATCTTACTTGATATTACAAGCAAGTCGGAAGGAGAATCAGAACTTCTAACGCCTCAGAAGCAACTCCTTAACTCTATCGACCAAGTTGAGAAAGCTGTGAAGGAGGAGTTACAGAAATTCAGGAGAACGCCTACAGCAAAAAAGGCAGAGCGAGAAAAAAGAGTTCGTACATTGATGTCCTTTCGCTGATTTTTGAAGTATATAACAATTGAATTTGGACTTAGGACTGCATAGATAGCTGAGATCGGAACAGAAGGACAGGGATCCTATGTGTGATCAATCATCATCCGATGATATCCTCAAATTAGTTGATTCAGAAGCTAACATCTGGTTCCCAGTTTGCTTTAATCGGTTATTGGAAGTTGGGTTTATTAGGTGTTATGAACTTTACTCTTACTTTTAGCCGAACGTCTTGGAGCAGGACAAGTAAGCAATGTTGATGTGTTCTGGAGATTGTTCAATGATAGTACATAGACCCTCCCTTGTGCATACTAGTCATAGTGGTAGTTTCAGTTGTACTCATGGATATTATATGTTTTCTATTGGTTATACCAAGTGTGAAGGAAAAAATTTCAATTCCCATGCAATTCTTTCCATTGCTTGTTATCTGTTGCTATTACACTACTGATATTCATTTTCCATCGATGATGCAATGGCCTGAGCCTGGCTTATTTCGGTTGATATGACTTTAGTGCATGTTTGGATGTCAGATTGGGATAACGATTGATCCGATAGATGCTCAAAAAGTTCAGATTGGAAACGTCAGATTTTCTTTCTATGTTTGGACCCGTTCTCCTCCAGCGTCACTTGTACGGAAATCGTGCCTTCAATCACAAGCACCATTTTCCCACTTTTTCCTCCGATTGTAGAGGTGCCATTTGGGGCATGTTTTTTTTTTTTTAAAAAAAATCTGTTATAATTTATTTCTTTGAGTTATAATTATAAGATTTATTTCATTTTTTAAAAAATTTTAAAAAAGTTAATTACTTTAGTTTAAAGTATTAAAATTTATAGTTTTTTTAAAATTATTTTGTTTGATTTATGAACTAATATATAATATAATAAAATAACACATTATATTTAAGTTACCTACATATTGCTTCTTTCATTTCTCTAAGAAAATTTAATTGGATCTTATAATTAGCATCAGAGATAGTATAAATATCACACTATATTTATGTGTAATAAGACTTCCACTGGTTTTAATTATAAGACCTAGTTGATTTTTTTAAGAGATTAAGGAAGTCGAAAGAATCAATCAGGTTTTATAATTAAGACCGAAGGTAGTATAGATATCACACTATATTTACATGTAATAAGACTCTCTTCGGTCATAATTATAAAACTCATTTGGTTTTTTTTTGAAGAGATTAAGGAAGTCTAAAGAGTCAACTAGGTCTTATAATTAGGATTGGACGTAGTATAAATATCATAATATATTTATATGTGTGTGTGTGAGCTATATAATATGCTTCATGCCATTTTCAATTATTTCCCATTAAAAGTAACTTTTAGAAATTTCAAACAGACAAGTCTTACTTTTGCATAAGTAACTTTTGCAATATTTATTCCAAACATAAATTAAATTACTTAATCTTACTTTTATAAAATTTTACTTTTACTTAATGTTACTTTTTCAAAAGTACCAATTACAATCTTTAATCAAAACACACCAATTTGTGGACTTTTTCTGTTAAGAATTATTTGAAATTTCAGTTACTACAAACAGGTTTCTTGTAATCAGGTGATATTTAAAAATTACCTGGGCCATTTCAAAAATCCCTTCAACATATAGAAACAGAACAGGTTGTGAGAGGGAATTAACTCCAGAAGGCAGAAGCATAACTTCAAAAACTTGGAATAACAAAAATCTGTGACAATCGGAACTTCTAAAAATTATAGAGAAAATCTTCGCAAACTATTTTTTTCGAAGTCCAATGTCGCAATTCTTCCAAAACATAAAATAAGGCTATATATAAACATTTTTGTATGAAAGAATGAGTTTGATTGATGTTGGTCTCAAATAAAATATATAATATCAAAAAAGTTTTTATTAATAAGTTAAGAGCTATTAAATTTGTGTAATGCGATTTGTTAATTTGTTTATTTAATCAAAAGAACTATCAAGCTCTTATTAATTTATCATACTTACATAATAATTATTATTCCTTCTTATCTTAAATATAAGATCAATTTAATTTTTTTAATAAAAATATTAAGAAATATTTTTAAATTATTTTAAAATATTTATATTTATCATTTTTTCTCTAAACTATCTTACTTAAGTTATTTTAAATTTTTTGGACAAAAAATTTTGGCTTAAGGTATAATATATAATTTAATGATACACAACATATATATCATATAGTTAAATAATTTATTTTATTAACAATAAATGGAGTATCATTTTTTAATTCCCACCACAACAGACACGTTAGCGAGGTATGACCTTTGTCCGGACGATTGTGAGATAGTGAGCAGATTAGATAATTCGCAGCCAGGGACCACTGTTCACACATAATTGGGGAGGAAATAGCGGACCCTTCGATGTCATCGTGAATAAGAACATGACAAAAGCCGAGACATTTTGCTTTAAAAAAGGACATCATTCTATTCTACAACCCATATCAATAATCTTATATTCTGGCGGAGGCCAGACGAAGGATGTCTCCTAGAAATCATCCACATTCCACACCCTAATTATTCTTTTAACGTGAAATTATTGTTGATAACGTAATGCATTATAAATAAGGGCTCCATCTTAACCTTTGAACTCCAAATTACACAACCTCATTTCCTGGCCAAATAATCGAACCATGGCTGCCCTTACTGACAACATCTTATTCTACAGCCTCAGCACCTTTGTGTTGCTCATATGCACTGTGCTTTTCATTGTCAAGTCCTTTAGTGTTCAACTTGTGAATTCTGAGACCGAACGTCGAACCCCACCAAGCCCACCCGCTCTACCCATCATCGGCCACCTTCACCTTGTTGGCTCAGTCATTCCCAAAACTTTCCAGAACCTGGCTCGTCTTTATGGCCCTCTCATGCAGCTTCGTTTAGGTGCATCCACAACCTTAATTGTGTCCGATGCCCAAGTTGCTGGAGAAGTTTACAAAACCCATGAGCTCAACTTTTGTTATCGCCCAGAGTTTGGGTCCGCTGATTATGACAACTACAGAGGCTCTTATTTCATAACTGCGCCTTATGGCCCTTATTGGCGTTTCATGAAGAAACTTTGTGTCACCCAACTCCTCTCAACCTCCCAGCTCGGTCGTTTCGCTCGTGTCAGAGAGCAAGAGATGAAGAGCCTCTTGGATTCTCTTGCACAGTGTTCCGGAGAAACCAAAGCTTGCGACTTGAGCCTAAAGTTCACCACTCTGACCAACAATATCTTATGTAGGATGGCTATGAGCACCACTTGCGATGCTGAGCACATTCACAGGCTGGTTAGTGAGTGCTTGGAGTTAGGAGCTAAGCTTAGCTTAGGTGAAGTGTTGGGACCTCTTGCAAAGTTTGACTTATTTGGGTATGGAAAAAAGGTGGCAAAAGTTAAGTGCGAGCTCGATCAAATACTGGAGATGATCATGAAAGAGCACGAGGAGAAACTTAATCATAAGAGTTCAAAAGTAGAAGAGAGGGAAGACATGATGGACATATTATTACAATTTTATAGAGATCCAAATGCTGAAGTGAAGCTGAAAAGAAACGACATTAAGGCTTTCTTTCTAGTAAGTTTGATTCCCTCCCTTTCTCTAGACGTGTGTTTATATATATTTATATAGTTGTTTGATAAATATTCATGTTATGCGGAAAGGAAATACTCCTAGCAGGCACGGACACAACTTCAGTGGCGTTGCAGTGGGCAATGGCAGAGATCATAAACCACCCAGGAGCGTTGAAGAAACTAAGGGAAGAGGTAGACTCAATTGTGGGGACAAGAAGGTTAGTGAAAGAAGGTGATGTCCCTAATCTTCCTTACTTGCAAGCTATTGTGAAGGAAGTTCTGAGACTCCATCCTTCAGCACCCTTCGCTCTCAGGCAATGTGCAGAAGATTGCAACATCAACGGCTACGATATCAAGGGGCAAACCAGCACCCTAGTCAACTTGTACGCTATCATGAGGGACCCAGAAATGTGGGCCAACCCAGAGGAGTTCATGCCAGAGAGGTTCTTGGGCGGAGATGGAACTCAAAATGTGGTGCAAATGAAGGGTCAAGATCTGAGGTACGTTCCATTTGGGAGTGGAAGAAGGGGATGCCCTGGTTCAGCTCTTGCTTTAACAGTGATACAGCCCACCATTGCAGCTTTGGTTCAATGCTTTGATTGGAAAGTGAAAGGTGGCTCCAAGGTTGATACTGCAGAAGGGTCAGGATTCTCTGTGGGTTTGGCAAAACCGCTGGTTTGTTACCCAATCACTCGCCTTGATCCGTTGTCGGTTTAATGTTCATAAACATGAAGGTTGAAGGGTTTTATTATAGTACTTTGCATATGGTTTGTCACTTTGTACTTTGTATGGTAGTAGCAGCTATTAAAGAAAGAAGTGAAGTTGTTTTTATGTATGTAGCAGTAGCTGACTGGTGATGGTACCCTTCAAATGAGATCTGTCAAAAAATGTCTGTATGTAATAGCAGTAGTTACGTTGATTGGTGAAGATCCTCTTCAATGTGCATTTGTTTCATACGTCAGATATGTGACCTACCGAATCAGAAGCTTTTACCCCTTTAAAACGACAATTATATATTAAGAGTCCTGCTTGTTTTATTAATATTGAGTATATTCCGTTGAAAATAAGGAATTGATTACCACTGTCCGCTTTAAAAGGCACGATCTCGTATTGGTGGGGCATCAGTGACCAAGAAAATTCCCTGCAACTCCCTCCTGGTCCGCACTGTGCAAGGCACATTCTCGTGTTGTTGCGAGTCTCTTGTTTTTCTTAGTAGTCTCCAACCATGCATCCTCGTATATGCTACCTCCTATTCTTGATTTTCTTAAAAAAACTAATTAAAGCATTTTAAAATATTTAAGTTTATCATTTTTCTTTAAACTATTTTATCTAACTTATAAACTGATATAATATAGTGATACAGTGCATGTGATAAGATTAAATAACTTATTTATCTTTTTTAACTTCTCTAAAAAAAAAAAGACTAATAATTGAATCTTATATTTAAAATCAGAGAAAGTAACAAATTACCTCGTCTATATCTCTCACCTAGCTAAGACTGTTCATGAGAAAGCTTTTCATATATCAATAAGCTCCAACCAACCATTCTCCTATAAAATAACATTATCACAGAATTATTTATATTTAATGGTTGTTTTTGCCTATATATTTTAACATCATATATATAATGACGGTTCAAAAACCTCCATATATATTTCCTTACATATATGGTTTTAAGTGAGAAACGTCATATATTGGTCATTTATAAGTTATGGTTGTTAAATAACAACTGCAATATATGTATATATGACGGTTTTTATTAAACAAACGCCAAGTATATCATTTTATTTTATAGGACCGATCATCATCATTTTTTCTTATAGTCCATTTATATTGAGCCCCTGGAGAATCTTATGCTCTCTAGGGATTAATGTTCGCCTGTTTATAATTTTATTAGATTAAACCATCTGAAACAGTAACATTGATCCTGAAAGGATAGAAGATTCATGCAAGAAGCTCAAAAATATAAGCAATAAAAATTAGGGAACAAATTAATTAAAGTTCTCACTTCTAGTGACTACACATACATACAAATCCAAGAGCTAACATCATATATATATATTGCATCATATCAATTAACGACTTCATCTATATATATTTTTGGAAAATATTGTAAGTATGTAGTATGAATGTATACACAACCCACAATAGATAGATTAGATTAATTAAAATTTTAGTAATAAATGATAATAACTATACTTAAGGATAAAAATTTCTCACTTTTATACGATTCACCGCAAAAATTACAAAGTTATGAAGAAATAACAGTATTGCTATACAACATAATGGACACAAAGTTTGCCATCTACATGTATAGATAAGATCTACCAGTTAGCACGTTTGCAGTACAGTAGATTGCGTCACAGTAGATATATATCAAAAGGAGAGCACGGACGATAAGAAAATCCAGGTGGATATGCCAGAAGTGGCCGGTGTGTATGCTGTGGTGGATAAGAGTGCATGCGATGAAATTTGCTAAGTCTGAAAGTGTAGTGAAAATAGGGTTCGTGGGGTGGTTTTTGAAGGCATTTCTATTAAAACAACAGTCAAATATTATGTGTCGCAGGATTTCAATAAAATACTGTCACACACACACACACACACATATTCTAATTATATATGGTGATTTTTGAACAATTGCCATATATTAATTTAATTTATATGATGTTTCTTTATAGAACTATCATATATGTCATGAACATAAGGCGCTTCCAATTCTGCATCTTTATATATGGTTGTTTTTGAAAAACCGTCATATATATTTTTTCATATTTATGATGTTATTTTAAAAAACTGTTATATATAATTAGATGAGGCGTCGATTCAAATATTACATATCTATATATGGCAGGTATTCTAATAACCGTAATATATACATGTAAGATATATACAATTATGTGATGCAAATTCATACATTTTGGATTTTTAGATATTCCCATACGTACGTAGAGATTGTTTTTCCATTAAAATGACTTAATTCAAAGTAACATCAAAATTATCCTTTCTCTTAATATGATAAGGATCTAACTATCGTACACAGCAAACACATTAATAATTAGAACCTCTATTTATAGAGTTTAATCACGATATCAACTAACAAGATAAAAGCTTCATCATGGTACAATATTATAACGCATTGTCCAACAAATAACTCTTTTATGGAATTTTTCCATTATTGTATTTTTTTCTATTAAAGTTTTTTTGAGTTTATTCCTCGTTCGTTATAATATAATAGGTAGAATGAGCCAGATTTAAACATTAATTACAAGAAAAACAATAGTAAATAAGCATTAATTACTTTGAGTTATCACTCACCACTCTAGTCCCTATTGCAAGTTATTAGCTAATACTATTACTAGCTAGGAGAAAATTGTTTGACCCCAAATATAAGTCAAGGGGTTTTACTAATGACCTGTTTTTTTTTTAAATGTTACTCCTATTTAATTTATGTTGAAAAGGGAGAAATTGAGTAATGGAGTTGAGAATGATTTATAAATGTAAAGAGAGAGATTTTTAATAATTAAGGACGGATTTGAAGTTTTTTATTAATTTAATATATGTTTAAGTATTTAACTATTGTTTTTTGTTTGGACCTGAATTTAACTATTGTTCATTAATACATGTAAACGAGCTACGTACTATAAGAGACCAATTAATACTATTACAAAAAGGAGATATAACGTTTGTAAGAGGCGTTTGTTTTTAAAATAACAGAAGTTAAAAATTACGCGTGGCAAAATCATAATTAAAATGCGTACAGAAATGGGAGAAAGGGGCCATATGGCGTCTGTTTTGAGAAAACAGACGCCAATGTGGCGTCTGTTTCAACAAACAGACCCCACCTTGGCGTCTGTTTTCCCAAAAAACAGATGCCAACATGGCGTGTGTTTCTTAAAAACGTCTAAAGCCTACCCTTGCACCTAACTTCTGCAAGTTTTCACTCCCTAACATTCTGATGGGATGATTAATTTAGTGTCTTATTTATGAAAAAATGGACACGATTTTGTTATTCCCGCCACTATTTCTCCCGTATTCTTCATCTTCTCAATTATTTTCATCTTATTCCTTCGTCTTCAACTATTTTCCTTTGAAATCCGAACTATTTCTCTCTTCTGATAGTTGCAACGTCCCTCATGGCCACTCTTAAGTTGCTCTTATTTTTTCATGGCATCCCTCCCTGACCATTCTTTGCTCAAGTGTTGTTATTTTTCACGGCCGCCATCGACATAAGCTCGCACGTCACCGGTGTCTCCTCTTTCAAACACTCACCTGCAATGTTCTTCCACAACCTTTACACCGACTAGAAGATACATCAAAATTATGAAATAAACCTTCGCTATCAAGAGCTATTAACGGGTACGAAAAATTTTAAATATTTTTGTCTTTATCGTTTAATTTTACATTATAGTAGATGATTTTAAATTTCATTTTTTCTTTATAATCAAGTGTTAATTTTAATATGAATTGGTTCTGTTAAGTTATCCGAATATATATGTATTATATTGTGTTAATAACCTTATATTATCCAGTTGGGTGTTGTTTACATTTTTATAGAAGTGATTAGGAGGGGTTGAAATTTTGAATTGGTTCTAACTGTCATTTTTTAGTGGATGGATGTTGTCAAATGTTAACTTAGATTTGTAATCTGGATTTCTATAAAATTGTATTATGATGCATGAATATATAAAACATTTAAAAGAAAATTTAATCACGTCTTTTTTTTATAAAAAAAACAGACACACCTTTTCTGATGCACATTTAAAAGAAAATTTAATCACGACTTTTTTTTTTAAAAAAATAGATGTGGTGCGTCTATTTGTTGGGAAAACATACGCTTATTTAGGATCTGTTTTTCATATGGGCGTCTGTTTTTTGCAAAAAAGACGCCTATTTATGTGTCTGTTCCTCCTTAAATGGATGCTAACTTTTTACGTCTTCCACATAAACGACTACTTAAAAATAGACGCGGAAAATTTTTAAAACAAATGTTAAAACACTTACTTTTAGTAGTGTATGTACCTAAACTTTCTTCTTGGCATGTGAGCTATCACAACTCCAATGAATTATAGTGTGTTTAATATAAGGTTAAATGTAAATTTTGCCTCGAAAGTATTCACTACGGTCAATTTTACCCTGGAAGCTTTTAGGGAAGCAATTTTGTTCCGTAAGTATAAAATCTAAAGCAATTTTCCCCTTGACTGTTATCCTAATTAAGTTTGTTTGTTAATTGACTAGTGTGTCCTTCACATCATTTTTGTTAAGATGCAAATTTATTCTTGAAGCTTCATTTAAGGGCAATTTTACCATGTAAGTTTTCAAATCATAGCAATATCATCCTAACTTCCAGGGTAAAATTGCATGTAACAATCAAATTTAATTGGGATAAAAGTAAGGGCAAAATTGCTCTAGATTTAATACTTTTGGGCAAAATTGGCTCCCAATGAATACCTCCAGAGCAAAAATGACATTTGACTCTTTAATATATATAAATATAAAATTACTTCTATGAAGAAAAAGGGGAAAGCATTGACCTAACAAATTTGAAAAGAGAACTGAGATTCTCATCATGATCATGCTGAGACTGAGACCTAAATGGCACCAGTCTGATATTAATTTAGGAATCACAGATACGTGGCCTCATAAATAATCGACCAAGATACCAAAAATGGACCACTATTGCATGATCACTGGACCTTCCTCTTTGCTTTTTTAATTTTCGAATATCTTATATATGTTTCTAGAAACCCAGAGATAGTGGTGCATATTGATATATACATTTGCAAGTTGTGATATTAGTTCACATGACCAAAAAATATTAGGTCTAATAATTGTTTAATATGATTTTGGTTTTGTATGTGTCACTAACATTAGTTCTCATACCTTCTCAAATCTAATCAACCAGTTTCTATGAGCCGTCCAAATATAATTTAAATGGTCCAGATTCAATTTTTATTATAACTTTTATTTTTTTAAAAAAACAATTTAATGTGTGTAGAATCTAAAAGAAAATATTATCACAAAAAAAGAATATACAGAAAAGATAATATTTTAATTTGAATTTTTTTCCCTTAAAAAAGAAGAATTCTCATTAAAAAATATCACTTCAAAACTCTGTAAGAATTGTATTTGGACAGTGGAAATCTCATGGCTATGATGAACAATATAGTGCTCTAAAACTGGTTCCAAAATTCAAATACATAAAGTGGGCGGTGTTCCTGTTGGTGGCGAGAGCTGGTTGAATCCATAATTATAGTTCTAATTTTGTACAATTTTTATTTTATAATATTACATCTTATAGTTGGTCATGAATGTGGTTTATCTTCTATTTAAATAAATTCTTAATCCTGGCTGGTAAAACTGATCTTGATAAAAGGATCTGATTCAAATTTTATGACGGTATACTCCCTCAAATCCTTTTTTTTTTTCGCAAGGTATCTCCAGCCTGGTAAGCTAAGAACTAATCCTCTGCTCATTATGGGTTCCTCTATAGAAAGGACAGCTGGCCAGGGGATTTAACGCTGCTCCATACTCAAGGCTAGGGATCGAACCCCTAACCAAAGTTAAGGGTGGAAGAACCCCTACCGCTCTACCACACGCCTCTAGTTATACTCCCTCCAATCCTACTTATAAGAATCAATTGAATTTTTTTTGAAAAAGATAAAGAAGTAAAATAAACTACTTATTTATATCACATGTTGTGTTTTATTATATTATATATTAGTTCATAAATTAAATAACATAATTTGAAGAAAAACGATAAATTTTAATATTTAAGGAAATGTAATTAACTTTCGTAGAATTCTAAAAAAAATTAATTGGGACTTATAATTAAGACCAATAGGAGTATATACCAAAAAAAAAAGTTGACCGAAAAAAATGCTGACGAACCTAAAAGGGCGACAAAATTTTGTAGTAATCACTTATGCCATGAAACAAAATTGTCTCACCTGGTGGCTTCTGCGTTTTTCCTGTATGAACAACAAATCATTATTAATTTGGTCGCACATGTAGTTGTACATATATAACTATTTTTTTTTTGAAAAATTACGTGTCATTATTTAATTGTATATTGAAATCAAATATTTCGATCAAATCCGGAATCTTGTAATTCACACTGTGGACCTCTCTCTGTCGCTATATAAACATAACAACCAAATGAGAATGGCTCTGTTTCTTCCACAGAAGAAAATAGAACGAAAGACAACAAAGTGGGCATGAAAAATGGCTTTAATGAAGGTGACAAAGTCAAAAGACGAATTTAATTAACATCCTTGTTCAAAGTTCAATTTGTAAATCGATCGACAGTATCATATCATACTGAACTTTTAACAAGTTAATTAAAATCTTCGATAATATCTCAGTTTTCAACTAAAATTATTTGACATAAACCTAAGACCAACAAGTACAATAATGTGTGAACAAATTTATACTGAATACTGAATTTTCCTCCAGCCTTATCGTCTACATAGGAGGCTATAACAGGAGTCCTATGGAAACCAGTTCATTGTCGTTTTCATTTTGAACGTTTAGTACGAAGAACAATAATCATGATGAATGTTAAGTTCGAGATATGCATTTGAAAATACCTCTGTATGTTATTATAGTTTTTGACTGCGAGCTGGCTTAAATAATACCACCCATTGGCAAATACAAAGCCAAAATTAAAAGTACTCAAGTGTCCTTATATAGAAATATATTACTATCTCCTATCTTTAATATAAGGCAAATCTATTTAATTTGATTAGATTAAAGAAGTTACTTAAATAAGTTAAGATGTAATTTATTTTTTAATACACTCTAGTTATTTTTCCCATTATATTCTATCTTTTATTTAATTATTGTTGAGGGAGTATCAATAAAAATAAATTAAAAAATAATTGACAAATATAAAAACTATGTATTTTATTTATAATTAATTAGATCAATTTGTTAAATATGTCTTATATTAAGAAAGTAATAATTAATAAATATTCTCCTTGAACTATACACAAATGAGAGCAAGAAATGTGGGGAATTCCAGTCTCATGAGTCATCACACACACACAAACTCTAATCCGTTCAATTTCAAGTGCTGTTCAAGGTTTTAGTTCAAGAACTAAGAAAAACGTTAAATAACTTGTATGATACAAACTATCTATATTATTATTCTTTTTTTTTTCTTTCGCAAAGTATCTATAATAACTTGTGGAGATTAATTTTAGTTATATATTTATAACAAATGTGTATTTGTTAATTTTGCTATAATTCATTTTCTGATCATGTGCATAGTACTCATCCTTTGATGGAAACATCTTACATTAATAAGAATATTTAAAAAAATTATAAATTTGGAAGACAAAGTGGATTAAAGTCTTATATGTTGAATTAAAGTAAATTCTTTACCTAGCTCCTATATTCAGAACATTATGGTAGTGATAATTTTACTAAATTTTCCTTATTTTGTATCTACATGTATCGTTTCCTTTTCAATTTACATGAGGTTATATACAATATTAACACTGCTAAATGTCCCATCGGAAAAAAGCATCGCTAATTAAAGGGAGAATTTTTTGAAAAAAAAAATTGTCGCGTGTTTAGTGCTTCAATTAGTTTCATGCTGAGTTTGGGTAGAATTGATTATGCAAGCTTAATTACTTTCGAGTATAACTGAGGTTAGCTAAAATTGAATTTGGGCAAAGTGAGTTAATTAAGGTGGCCAAATTGAAACTGAGGTTTTGGCCATAAAAAAGCAGTCCACGTGTTGCTTCTTCCTTAACCATAGCCTCTGAAAACGGTTGTTAACATGTTTCTTGGAAAAAAAGAGTGCAACGTAGGGGAACCATCATCATGACTAAGTATATATAGATCTCTATCTTAGGTTCCACCTACTGAATTTTAAAGGGAAATGTGTTGTTACCAAAAAAAAAAACCAAAAACAAAAAAGGGGGAAATGTGCACTATATATAAAAGGGGTTTAACTCATTCAACTCCTCATATATTAGTTTAACTCATTCAAATCTTCAAAAGGGGTTTCAACATATATGTGTTTGTGTGTGCGCGCGCGCGTGCATGCTTCTCCCAACATCATCCAACTGCTCATATATTAGTTTAACTCATTCAAATCTTCATTAATTCTCTCCTTTGAATTTATTGATCTCGCTTTATTATTAAGTTAAAGTTGCCGTTGCCATTGTCTTTTTGACATGTTATTACACACCTGCCACCTATTGCTCTGTGATACCAAGGAAAAAAAATCATGAAACCGTCGTGCTTTTCTTTTTTTATTCTTCTGCGCAGGCGAGAGATCAAACTTAATAGAGTAGTAGGTAGAGTAGAACTTAATAGTAGCCTTAATAATACTTAAAAAATGATTATAATTTTTAATATATATGATCTTATAGTATGAATATTCAGAGAGTTGGTTTCATGCAACTGCATACTGATATTAAAGAATCTGTGTGCGTGTGTGCGGTTTTATGTTATGTTGTGATGTGATTTGAAAGAAAATTAGAAAAGAAGTGAGTGATGGATTTGAATGATGCATGCACCGGAAAACACATGTTGCTGCATGCATTTGCGACTTTGTTGATATATTAGTTAAGTTATTTAATGTATCTTAAATTGATAAAAGTTGCACATTTCATCCCTCTCTTTTTGCAAGGGGAGAAAGTGAAAATGAGTCATTGATTATCCTGTCAACCTCTTATATTTTAAACTAAATTGTTCTTTTAATAGATTTCTTATACTATGGATTAGAGGGAGTATAACGTTAAGGAAAATAGTTAAGAGAGTGAATAATAATAAAAAATGAGGAAAGAAAATGTATGGAAAATAAGTAATGCAAGAGTAATTGAAGGTAAAATGGTTAAAAGTGCATTGATTATTCAGAAAAACTCAAAAGGAACCTTATAAAAAAAGGAAAGGACCTTTTAAGGAATAAGACCATTAAAAAAAGGGACAAAGGGAGTAAATTATAGCACATAAGAATAAAGTCAACATAAAATAAATTAGAGGTGTTCATTTTGTTCCCGTTCCAATAGTTTTATTCCAACCCCAATCAATTTGAGATGAGGCTATAGTCCTGTCCCGAAAGATTTGGGATGGGATAAAATGGGACAAGACAAAATTATTATCGGATTGGAACTGGACATGGGACATGCATTCTCCCATCCTGACATTTTTGTCTTGTCTTGGAATCATATTGTTATTAGTTTAATATATATAATATATTTAATATTTTTTGTTTTTTACTAAAATATCTAACTTTTTATTAAAGATATAACTAATATTTTTTTAAAAAAATAGATATTTTTTTATATAAAAAGATATTATTATTATTATATAATTTTTTTTAGATAGATTTTGGTCATATGAAAAGATATTATCATATATTGTTTACACTTTAATACAAATTACTATAAATACTAAAGAAAACCCTGTTTTCACTCAACCAATACTATAAATATTTGTGATAATTGTCATAACTCTTTTTAAGTTTAAGTTTTGATTATTCCCTACTTTTTTTTATTATGCTTTGTATATAAAAATGATAAAAGGTTGACTATATATTTGAATTCTTGTTCCGCCCGCTGGCAGCCTTTAAGCTTTGCCTGCCCTTTATTACATATTTTCAATCATATTAGTTCATCATCTAATCCATACTCAACATTCTAGTTTTTACAAATTCAGAAAAAAGGAAAAAAATATGGTTTAGATCCTCAAAAAAATATATGGGACATTCCAATCCCGTCCCAGATCCATCCCGGACCTAGCCTTTTCTCTTTCCACTGGGACATAAAACATATTTGTTATCTTTTGCATGATGGAATGCAGAATATGCCTGTCCTTTCCCGTCCCATATACAACCCTAAAATAAATTAAGGGAAAAATGTATATTTATGTTAAAATTTAATGAGATGCCTTAAAAATAGGATAAAAATATTTCTTTATCTCTCCATAAATAGGATTAGAGGAGTATATTGTTGTGAATCAAAGCTTATGAATGCATGCTATCTTTATTGTCAAAAATTGAAAAAGTTTTGATGGATATCAATCATCAATTAAGTTCCTCGTGTTCCTCTCAAAGCAATACTCGATGTCCCATATTTGGGCACAAGCTGGCGTAATCATGTTCTTCAAACTTTGAAGATTAGCAGCACCCATATAGTCTATGCCCTTTAATTTGCTGATTATGATGCCCATCAATTTGGGCATTATTTTCAAATCTTCAGAAAAAAAGGGTTGCCACCGAAAGCTTTAACTGCTTTCCTACGAATCTTACGCACTTAGAATTTTCTACACCATAACTGGAGTGATACAGTATCGTATTCATGCAAACTGATGATTGAATTATTTTTCGGGGAATAAATTAGTGATATTTTCTTACAATAAGTTGTCAATTGTTATTAATGTGTAGTCAATACATATGTTTTTCAGACAAGACTGATTTAGAATTTTAAAATTCAAATGGTATATTTTTATTTTTTTTCTCCTTATTCTTAATTAAATAGACTCGATGACTTTATAGGAAATAAGTAAATATGACTGTCATAGAATTTTCTAACATCATATCTAATTAATATAGCATCATATGCTTTATAGTATTTTTAATAAACATGCTCCGCAATTTTGTCTTAAATTAAAATTAGTGTCATGTTATCACAATTCAGCTAGTATAAGTCGCAATATGATTTTGTAACCCCATTATTGGAAGCAATTTGATTTGTTGATATGCTAACGGACATTTTGAATGATAACAATACAAGTACATTTTTTCTTTTAAATTTTTGTCAAAAGATTATGGAAAAATTCCATATAAATACCAAATAAAATTCTAAAACTCTCAAATGGCTGCTGAATTTTGAAAAAGATAGTTTAGTCTCGAGGATGGAATATGAGTTTTTGAATTTTGGCTTAGGTGACCCCTACGTTGACGCTTGTTGACAAAGGAGAGAGGGAGATTTGACACTGACAGAGAAAAGAGAGAGAAGGTGATCGGGTTGAGCTTGTTAATCCCATTACGAGTTTTGTCATTTACATTATGAGTTTAGTTATTTCTGATATAGATTATGTCAAAACATGTACATTCGCCAACTTAAAATGTAAACTCATGACAAGCTTGTTAATCCCGTTATAGATTTTGTTATTTACGTTATGAGTCTAATTATTTTTGCTACCCATTATATCAAAACACACAACGTACTGGGTTTGCATTTTAAGTTGGGTGAACATAGTACTTATGTGTTTTGACATAATGTATAGCAAAAATAACTAAACTCATAACATAAATAACAAAATCGTAACGGGATTAACAAATTCATTATGGGTTTGCATTTTAAGTTGGTTAACATGTTTTGATATAATCAGTAGCAAAAATAACTAGACTCATAACATAAATGACAAAAATCATAATGGAATTAACAATCTCAACCTAATCACCGTCTCTCTCTTTGTGTCAAGTGTCACATCACCCAAAATAGAAAGACCCATATTCATCTCTTAAAACTAAAGTGACCTTTTAGAAATTCAGCAGCCTTTTAAAAGTGTTAGAAATTTATGTGCATTTATATAGAATTCTCCCAAAGATTATTCGTGTAGTCGAACTAGCAATAAATTTATAGGTACAAATAACACTCATATTCTAAGATTCAAAATATTTTTGAAAAATTAACAATAATATAATAAATGTTATATATCTTATTTTCTTATTAATAAAAATGAAATAATTTTAAGAGTTGATATGAAACAATTGTTGTAAATATTTTGCTAAATTCTTGGCCAAAAGCCAAGTACACCAAAAGTTCAAATTTATTTTGCATACATGTTTGATCAATCTGACATAAGCATTATGCAAAAGTTGAATCAATCGCTAGTCAAATTAATTAATTAATGTCTGTACCAATGGTTTTTCACCAGTAAAATTTTGTTTTTCCAAATTTTTGACATAGCTCCTTAGTAACGACTAAAGCATTCCTTTCTTGACGTACACATTTATTGAATATGTGAGGAGTCAACGATGAAATGGAAGATCGAGATCTTTTTTATACCCCTTAAAGGTGATTTTTGACAATATATATTATTCATTCCCTTCCTTTTCTTCAATAGATTACAATCGTCATAGATGTAGCAAAGTTGTATTTTGAATCCAAAATATTTATTTGACAATTCATATATATTAATTGTAGGGTGAAGTGCAAATATGTAAATAAAGTGTTGCACCAAGAGCACCCACATAATTTATCTTTGGTTTGGTGCAAAAGTAATAATAGTAATATAAAGGGAAAATGACACTTAAATACCATTTGAATTTTCAAAACCTAAAAAGTTCTATTAACATTTCAAAAAGATACTAAGGAACTATGACTAAATTGGGTTTTTTACATTTAGTTATGTGAAAAGTGATATACAAACTAGCGAATTCTATTACTATTCTTACAAATCGCATTAGTCAACTTGCGAAAAATCCCTTATCTCCTCTGTTTTTCAAATTTGCTGATGTGAAAAGTGATCTACAAACTAGCGAATTCTATTACTATTATTGCAAATCCTATTGCTCAACTTGCAAAAATCCAATCTCTCTTCTGTCTAGGGTAAATTTCTCTCTCCTCTGTCACTATGTGTTAATCAGTATCAGTGTCAGATGAACAGTGCTATTAGAGGGAGAGAGAAAAATAGTATAAAACTAGCGAAATCCATTACTCTTCTTATAAATCCCATTATTTATCTTGCGAAATCCTATTACTGTTCACATCAGAAAATTTGAAAAAATCCAATTTAGTCTATATTACCTTAGTGACTTTTTGAAATGTTAAATATACCAATTTGAGTTTTACAATTTTAAATGGTATTTAAATGTCATTTTCCCTAAAAATAAAATTGGAGCAAATTTCAAAACTCCCGTTAGTTAGACCTAACATCCGTTATTTTTTACCTAAGCATCAAGTAGGCCACACTTAATAGAGTTTTAAAATTTGCTCCACTTTTAAATATTATTACTATTATTGCACCCAACAAAACATAATTTTGTTGAGTGCTCCTGTCACAATATTTTATTACTATTTTTTCATCTTCATCCTAAAACGTATCATGTCAACACAATTTATTGCCATATTTCCAAGTGTGGTGTAAGAAATTTGGACCCTTGTGAAACTCAACTGATGTCCCTTGTTCCTTGGAAGAAAAAATTATAAAAGAAATGTAAGGACTAAAATAAATTATTTAATTTGACATTTGTCTTGACACACTCGAAATAACCATTAAACCTAGCGAGAGAATACACACACAACATGCGATTTCCTGAGGCTCCACATTTTGGACAAACTTTGTGTGTGTGTGTGAACTAAAAGGCTAGGCTAATAATCATTAAGTTAAATTAAAAATAATTATTTATATAATCATGGAGGCATAACTCCAATTTCATATCTCACCTTACATGCATAGAGCAAAATGGCGATCGAATATCCAAATTTGAAAACAAAAGCAAATATATGTCGTGTTTTGATTTTAGCAACATTTCGAACCATCATTACGTAATAATGACATTGAACACACGTAAGTTTGAAGGTTGTGGGAATAATTCAATCATGCCCCCGCCCTTATTATAATTAGTTCAATATTTTGACTGCGTATATCTATATAACCTCTCTATGATATTAAAAGTTGACGCCGTTTCGTTTGGAACGTACAATTATATATATACATGCATGTTGAAACGTAACTCAAAGTTGTGTTTAAACCTTGACACTGTCTTCAATATAGTTACCATTGTATCCTTTATTCTTTTTGACCTAAATTATCAAATATTTATATTCAAGAATTGACGCAACATTAAGGAAAATATAGTTATATAAAGTGTTTGTTGTTAAAGAGTGGATAATGAAGTATGAGATCAAGAATTTTAGCGCATGTTCGGTTTTACATTGGAAATTAAACCATACGTGATTTAATTTCTATAAAACCATTATTTTAATTCAGGTTCATATCAATTCTTATAATTTGATCAAATTTTAATTTTGATATTCTTTTCAAATCGATCCTTTTAATCCCAATATATAGTTTGCTACAATTTGGTCTAAATAAAACTACTAGTCCCTATACTATTAAGTTTTGGTTTTGGCCTCCTCCTACTTAAAAGTCAAATCATCAAGTCCTTATGAAAATTACGGGGACTTAAACCAACTATTATCTGAAACTATACAGAAATCAGAATCGGAATTTGATCAAACTATAAGAATTAACACATTTTGGAAGGCAAAACGAAACAAGATTTTTAAGTAAGTAAATAGCATGAGCATATATATAATTGAGGTGGTTAGAGAGAGAGAGAGAGAGAGAGAGAGAGAGAGAAGCATGTGGGAGAGGGTATGTGAAGGTAGGTGGAGACAAAGCAAAGAGGGAAGAAGGAGGGGGTAGATCAGTAATGAGGGAGCAACAGCAACACATAGGAAACATAAGATGCCTCCTAAACAACTACGTTAAACCAAAACTCATTAACTCCTCTTGTTCCAAACATGTCTGCCAGCTAAACACACACATCTTTCTTTGTTTTTGCCATTCAAATTCATTCCTCTCATTATATTCTGCACTTTCATTTCATTTTCTCACATGTCAAGGCTTAACATCGATGCCTTCTATCTCCAAATTAAATGACTCTCTTCGACACTTCTTGTTTGGGATAACTTGCGTGTAATTAATCCCAATCTGCTCCTTCCCTAGCTAACTAATTTAAAATTATTAAGAACTAATTATAAATTTAGCATACAGAGTATGAATTTGGGTTTTATATCTAATATCAAAGTAATCTCGTTGTCTAAAGTCACACTTTTTTGCGTGCTTTAATTTTTTTGTCCACTTATTATTTCATTAATACAATGCAAAATACTTCATTTATGTATTTTAAGATTTTAGCTAATTATATTACTTTGTGCCCATTTTTAGTACTCTCTTTTAGAATTTTTTTTTTGTAGAAAATATTTTTTGATTCAGTTTTAAATTTAATGTTAAAGATTTTTTTAAATTTTTTAAAAACATGTAAAGAAGGAGAAAATGACAGAGAGAATAAACACCTGTACAAAATAAATTCACTCAACTTGATTCAAATTTTGTTAGTTGTTAAAAATACATACGCTTGTTTGTGTATCCTAATTCCCAAACAATACCGTAAACTATTGTCTTAAGAAAAGTAATGTGGAAAAATCTACGTATAGCACTTTCTCAAAAAAAAAAAAAAAAAAAAGGGCCGTTCCCCAAAAGTGTATCGATCCTAGTCAGCACACAATACATTTCGCAATTCAAAAGCTCAAATTGTTTCTCTCTCTCTCTAGTCTCTATATAAAGCTCTTAGCAACCCATTGCCCCGACCCACTCCCAGATATACTTCTCTCTCTTACTCTCTCTCTCTCTAGCTCTGCTTGATCTCTGCATATCAACTTTTCACACTCACAAAACACAAAATGCCTCATCTTACCTCAGCTTCCCTTATCTTCATATAAAGTTCCAAATTCCATTTTCCTTACTGCCTCAAAACTTCCCTAAAACCTAATTACCAAACACGATGATGAACAAGCCACTCATCCCAAAACTCTCGGAATCCCAAACTCCTCGCTCTTTCTCTCACCACCCCTTCAAAGAATTCATTTCCATTTACCAAATTGCTCTGCCCATGATCCTCACCGGCCTCCTCCTCTATTGCCGTTCCATGATTTCCATGCTCTTCCTCGGCCGCCTCGGCGAGCTCAGCTTGGCCGGCGGCGCCCTTGCCATCGGCTTCGCCAACATTACCGGCTACTCCATCCTCTCCGGCCTCGCTGTCGGCATGGAACCCATCTGCGGTCAAGCTTTCGGTGCCAAGAAATTCACCCTCCTCGGCCTCTGTTTACAGAGGACAATTCTTCTTTTACTATTTACCTGTATCCCCATCTCTCTCCTTTGGCTATACATGAAGCAGATTCTGCTCTGGTGTGGCCAAGATGAAGCCATAGCCACACGAGCTCGATCTTATCTCGTTTATTCAATTCCTGATCTTCTAGCTCAGTCTCTCTTACAACCATTACGTATTTACCTTCGATCTCAATCCATTACTCTGCCTCTCACACTCTGTTCTGCTCTGGCCATTCTTCTTCACATCCCCATCAATTTTTTCCTGGTTACTTACCTTGGTTTGGGAATCAAAGGCGTGGCTTTGAGTGGGGTTTGGACCAATTTCAACCTCGTAGCTTCTTTGATTATGTACGTAGTTTTCTCAGGAACACATAAGAAGACATGGGGTGGTTTCTCTTTCAAGTGTTTCACACAGTGGAAGTCGCTGATCGAGCTAGCAATCCCAAGTTGTGTCTCTGTTTGCCTCGAATGGTGGTGGTATGAGATCATGATTTTGCTCTGCGGTCTATTGGTAAATCCTAAAGCCACCGTAGCTTCCTTAGGGATTTTGATCCAAACAACCTCTCTTCTCTACATTTTCCCATCTTCCATAAGCTTCAGTGTATCCACCAGAGTCGGCAACAACCTTGGAGCTCAAAATCCCGCAAAGGCAAAGCTCTCTGCCATTGTAGGTCTATCTTGCAGCTTCATCTTAGGGATCTCAGCTCTTTTGTTTTCTTTTATGGTAAGGGACGTTTGGGCGAGCATGTTCACAAACGACAGGGAGATTATAAGCTTGACGGCTATGGCTTTACCGATCATAGGACTGTGTGAGCTGGGAAATTGCCCACAAACAACAGGGTGTGGGGTTCTGAGAGGCACTGCGAGGCCAAAAGTGGGTGCGAACATAAACTTGGCAAGCTTTTATCTTGTGGGAATGCCTTTGGCGATTTGGTTATCTTTCTTTGCTGGGTTTGATTTTCAAGGCTTGTGGATTGGCCTATTGGGAGCTCAGGGGACCTGTGCGGTGACCATGTTGGTGGTTCTGAGTCGAACGGATTGGGATTTAGAGGCAGCGAGAGCTCAGAGATTAACAAAAACAGGGGAAGCAGGGAATGAAACAGAGGAGGAGGAGGAGGAAGAGGAAAGACAGACACATAAAGTAGAAATCAGGGAAGATTCTCTGACGTTGGATGGTTGAGACTTGAGAGAAACAACAGAAAGAGTCATGGCTTTTTATTCTTATTTTGTTATATACTCCACCTGCAAATTAAGTACCTTTTCTAATTTATTTATGATTTATAAGTTTATTCTTCATAGAATCAAACTCTTCACAAATTACTTCTAAAAAAATATTATATGGTTGAAGAAATGGTAAACAAACAAAACATTTTGAATACTCTAGTAATATTGTAAAAGTAAATGCTCAAAACATGTTAGGAGAAAAATAAAAATAAAAATAAATAATGATAAGCATCCCACATATTAAGGTAGAGTACATATAAGTATTAAATATCAATAATTCAATTTAAAAACAAAAAAGATGGCCTTTTCATTTTCCCTTTGTTAGAGAGGGGGAAAAAAAAGGAAATAGGGACTTGTCCCTTTGGAGGCATACCTTTCTTCTCCAAAGATCTCTATTATCACTTTGCTGTGAAGTTGATTTCATTTAATTTTTCAGAGCGTTGAATTACTCCATGTTGCATGTCGTGGGGTTGAAGGGGAAGGGAACTTCCAAGGAATAGTTGTAATTAGTAAACAATTTTTTTTTTTTGTTATCCTAGGTTTTCTCATTTTTATACAATTGAGACACTCAGTTCCTTGATTGTGTGAAAGAAGACGTCAAACTCAGAAAAGGACCAAACATCAATGTATGAGAGGGTGACAATTAAATCTCAACGGAATAAATTAAAGGATTAAGGAGGAATAAATACAAACTTGGGCAAAAGAGCATATTTGTCCCGTAAGTATTGCTTTAGGGGTAATTTTGTCTTAAAAGTCTTATAAGGAACAATTTTGTTTCAGAAGTTTTAGAGGTGGGGTAATTTTGCCCTTGCCGTTAGTTGACCAAATGTGTTGAGCTGACAGTGTATAAATCATCCACTTTATTTTTATTAAGGTGAAAATTTGTCTCGACAGTTTTAAATCTGTTAATTTTGACCAAATATGTTAAACTGACAGTCCATATGTTATATAGTTTATTTTTATTAAGGTGAAAATTTGTCTTAGAAGTTCATCTACCATCTCATCTTTTTTTTTAAAAAAAAATATATTTAAAAAGTTTCAGTACAAATTTTCACCTTAGCAAAAATACAATGAATAACCTATGGACTACCAGCTGAACAAATTTGTCAACTAGTGGTCAGCTAATAATAATGCAAAATTACCCTACTTCTAAAACTTTCAGGACAAAATTGTCCCTCATGAGACTTTCAAGACAAAATTTCCTTAAAACAGTTTTTCCCCTTTGCCCTACAAACTTTTACCAAAACTGCATTCAGCACGGAAGTGTAAAAATACTTGTGTACATTCAAGATAGGAGAAAAATGCCAACACGTTTAAATCTGACCTAAGAATGTTACTCTTTATACTGGGGCTATATTCTTTTTGTATATGTATATATAATTGTTTTTTATTATATCTAATAATGCTATCACTTTTTCTCTTATTTTAAATGTTAATAATATATATATATATATATATATATATATTTGCGACTTTCAAATGTATATAATGTTGAACGCAATTTTAATAAGAGTTTATAGGTATGAATGCTAAAATAAATTTTAAATGTAACCTTCGGTTTGAAATTGTAATTCTTATTTGCAACTGTTTCTATCAATATATATGACTCATTTGAAAAGTGTATTTAAAACAACCATGATAATATTGTTTATGAAATGAAAGTTTTAATAGATGTACGAACATATAGTTGAGCCATTTCTTTCTTTACTTATCTTGCATAGCAGCCACAATTTTTCTAAGCATAAATTACATATTCTCGTAGCTTTTGAGTAATGGAGATCAAACAATGCATATCATGTTATCCACATAATTGAAAAAAATAACTCCGAAGCTTCTTGGTTGATGTCTCTCTATTGGCCTCAGTAATGGCTGCAAAATTGAAATATTCAATACAATGGATTTGGCACTTAAACCGTACCTAATTAGAACTTAAGGCTGCCATCAAAGAAATTTGTCAAGGCACTTGTTAGAATTGACATTTTTTTTAGTTTCATAAGTCCATATATCAATATGCTACAAAAATTTTAACAAGTCACATTACTTATTAAGTATTGGCAGGGCAACTCATTCCTCAAACTCAATGCAATGCATAATCTACGCTCGTTAGTTTAAAATGAAACTAATATGGGATACTTTTCTATGAAATGAAATACTTTTTTACTGTTCTTCAATAAAGGACATAAATATATTAGTTCTGGTGAGAATTGTTTGTATGTATCTTGAATGATTTAATTTTAGTTATTTTCATAAAAAAAAATAGGATGAAAATTTATTTAAATAATGTATCAATATTTTGTTCAAAACTGAAGAGGGAGTTTGTGTGATATATATAGAATTTATTTTAGAAATAACTCTCACGCCTTTTTTTTTTTAATAAACCACACCTAATTTATCCATAATATGAACTTACAAATCATAAGTCACCACCTCAAGCTAAAGAAATATTAAAAGAGGAACTTCTTGTTATTGAATTATAAGGCTTCAACTTGAGTGTGGTATAGATAACATGTGATTTGGCAATAATTGAAACAGAATCATTGCAAAGTCACTCTGATAGGCTCACAAAGTAGTATTATTTGATTTAATGATTAATGTTCTTAAAGAAAATCACCCAAAAGTTTGAAGCTTGAAACTTTTTTTAGCCCATCATATATATTTTCCCTTTGGCATCGTACCAAAACAAAAATCTCACCTCACCTATACAATCTCGTTTTCCAAAAATAAGATGGGGATCATAACAAACATAGAATTACTAACAATCCCAGATTACAATATCATTCATGGGGCAGAGAAAGTTTGACCAATTTAATTTCTATGAGAATTGTTTCATTTCCTTCAAGCCATAGGCCCCACATTCCGGGTATGGCAATCAAAGATCATTAAATGAATCAAATATTATAATGTGTGCTCTTTAAAGTTAAATGTAAGAAAGCAACAAGAAAACTTTTGTCGTGAAGCGAGAACGATTATAAGAGATTAATAAAACTTGTTTATTGAGTTTATAGAAATGCGTTAAGAACATGAATTTTCAAGTCAAAGATTATGAGCTTCTTCCTCTCCTGTTTATATGGTTCTTGTGTGCCTTTTTGTGTGACAATGTCCAAAGCTTTAGTGGGCATTATGATTTGGTGCTTCATAATAATTAAATAGAATGAGATAAGACGCAACAAAAAAAAACCATTAATACGAAGCACAAAATGAGATGATGAGAACTTTTTTGTGGAGATAGGCAGAGGAATTTATGCAGATTCAGATCTTTCTTTTGGTGCAAGTTGATGAGCAACTTGCAATTTGATTTAACGGGTCAAATAGATTCTTGTGAAGAGTCAGCTCTAAGACTTAGGACTTGGGAAGCAAAATCAAAATCTTTTTTTTTTTCACCTTCTATATTTAGCTTTGTAATTCTTTCATTTTTGTTTAACACTAAAGGAAATTAAATATGTACTATTACTATGTGTGTACTTCTTTTTTCTTTTTTTTCTTTTGGTCATTATTGTGTGCTTCTTCGCTGTGGGGGAAGATATAACAATTATTTTGAATTAAATCTGATGTAGTTAATTTGAACAATCATTAAATTTAAAGATTGTGTTGGTCCTATAATTGACTTAGATTATTTTTCCCCTTAAGAAAAATAAGAGAATCTGGATCCAATTCACTTTTGTTGGAATTAATTACTTTGTTGACTTATAAAGTCTTAGAATATGGGAAATTGGGAATAAACTTTCTCTTCCTTTTTCCCCCCACATTTATTCTCTCAAAAAGTGAATGAAATTGATATGATTTTCTTATAAAATATATGTAAAAGTTATCTATTTCTCTTTATTAAGAGCTGACAAAGGATATTTATTTGAATTAAAGCTAAATAATTCACACAAGATAATTCATACTATACATGTTAGTTTTATGATTACACAATGTATGTATTTTGTCAAAAGAAAAACGTTATCCATTTTAATGATACATATTCTTCCATGTCCAGTTAATTCTTTTATATTAGTACTATTTTTCAAAAAGTTAATTGGCTCCACACCTTTAGTTTTACCTCTCTAACTCCATGCATGTTATAAATTTATATATAAACATAAAAAATATCTATATCAAGTATCTGAACTTCAGGAGTGAGAGAGTGGCAAAGGTTTAATAATATATCAGATATCCCCTATAATTATAATTATAAACTGATTGCATATAATAATACGCTACCTCCATATCTGTTTTTATTTTAACTGTATATATCAATTATTTCTTATAAATAGCCCCGGAGATAATATCAGAAAAACAACGAAGGAATAAGTGGAATCGATGTAACCCCCCTCCTCCAAAAAAAAAAAAGTCTAAATCGATCCCATCTCGATATGTATTACATGCATTTTCTTTAAAATCTGAATGCATGATACTACAGTATAAATTTTGTTTTATAAAATTGGAACTATAGATGTTAGTTAGGGAAAGGTAAACATTAGGTATTTGCTGGCTGACTTGGGTTTGTTTCCATTATTGTCTTCTGTTTCAACTTATAGAAACAAAAATTCCTTACATCAAGCAACAATGTCATGATCTGAAGACTTTTCTGTGCACCAAATTATTGCACACAACACATATATCCAAATCAAATAAATTATTAAAAAGATTTTTTTTTTTTTGCATTATGAACATTATTTTAAAGACAAGATTAGGGTTAAGTTTGGTAAATGATAGTAGTTAGTGGACAATGAATGAATATGTGGGACAATATGAGTTCTCATTACTTGATTTGTCTTATTCAGGTCCCTTTTCATAATGTTTGATATTTTATATATTGATCTTCCTTAAATTAGTGTTCTATATATTCAGGATAATGTTGCATAATGAGGTTGTGAAGTAGACAGTTTAGTTTTAAATTATAAAAATTAAAACGTCAAAAATAAAGTTGATGACTTTATAGATTAACTAATTATTTAAGTATACCAGGAGACAATATAATCATCTTATTCATTAGGAACTGAGATTGGTGCAATTGAAATAATTACAAAAGTTATTGCCTTTAATATATTATTTGAAGAGGGACAACCCCAAAAATACATGAATATAAAGAAACAGATATAAACTCTATCATCTAAACTCTTCTTCTTCTACTACTTTTTTATTATTATTATAATTAGAGAAGGAGAAATTAATGGTCTAATAAGAAGAATTGAACCCATGAACCGCAACCACCTACTGACAATATAGTTTTCATACTTACTAAGTTGCAATAAGGGTATTGCCTCATCCTATATATATATATATATATATGCACTTCTGTATCAATTTACTGCATGATAATTAATTAAGTTATTTAGTTAATTAAAAATATTTTAACACTACTATAGAATTATCTATATACGATTATTGTTTTTGCTCATATCACTACTACAAAAAAAAACCCCTTTTACGTCTGTTTTTAGAAGCTTTTAATGTCCCCTTTTCGAGGGACGTATATGTAGGGGTCGTGGAAAGTAGAGAAACCACGTCCAAAACAAAAGGGATGTGGAAAAGACATACAACGTCCCTATTATTTATTAGGGATGTCGTAAGAGGGATGTGGTACCGCTGTGAGAAAGAGATACCAAGTCCCCAAAGCAGTTTGAGGACATGGTATCTCAAGGATACCACGTCCCCAAAGCCATTTGGGGACATGGTATGGTTCCTTACTATTTTAAAATATAAGCATGAAAATTTTACATTTGAAAAAGATTTAAAATTCAAGCGGGAAAAGTTTTAATTCAAAAATAATCTGCACATATTTTTTACATTACTCATTGAATCAATCTATACACAAATATCATACAGTACTACATAAATAGTATATTAGATAAATATACATACTAGAGAATCAAAATGTTTCTATAGATACAACCTATAATCAAAATGTCAAAAAATCTAAAATGAACTTTACTCATCAGTCCATAACTTCTAAAATAGAGACAAGCAAGCACTTACAGAGTGATAGGGGTGGCTTCTAACAGAAGGAAGCATGAAAGAATTTAATGGCATAGAGATCGAATTAGCAAAAAATGTAGGACAAGATCGAGGTTATCAAAACACCAAACAACGATGGCATAAAGTGATGGGAGGGAGAGTAGAGGGTCCAACCATAGCAAGCAAGAAGGACCCATGTCGGCACGCTCGAAGAACCCACGGTGACACGAACGAGCTGTGGCGTTAAAGGATCAAAGATGGCAAGCGAGAATGACTATTATGGCGTTGAAGCACTACTATGAAGGAGAATGGGAAAGAAAGAAGAGAAGAAAAAATAGGATTAAATGGATTTGATAGAAAGAAGAAAAATAAGGTTTTTATAATAGAAAAAAATGAATACGAAAGTGCAAGGATTTTGGATAAGGTTACCCAATACCTTTCCACATCCTATTTTATAATTGGGGATGTGGATTCCTACATTTCACATCCCCAGTTAATAGTTGGGACGTGAAAGCACCCCCTTTTCACGTCCCCAATTAATAGTGGGGACGTAAGAGCACACCCTTTCACATCCCTAATATATTGGGGACGTGAAAGGGGGAGTGATTACCCCCTTTCATACCCCTTTCACGTGGGACATGAAGGGGGTACTCACACCCCCTTTCAGCCACGTGAAAGGGGTGTGACAACCCTTTCACATCCCCAATTAATATTGGGGACGTGAAATCACCCCCTTTCACGTCCCTAATTACTGGGGACGTGAAAGGGGGTGTTTTCAC
>JBAGKO010000008.1:3076339-3087514 GCA_037177275.1 Acacia concinna
GGAGTGATCACCCTCCTTTCACGTGGTGATTTTCACGTCCCCAATAGTTGGGGACATGAAAGGGGGTATACCCCTTTTTACGTGGTGAAAAGGGGAGTGATCACCCCCTTTCAACCATGTGAATGGGGGTGTGACAACCCTTTCACATCCCCAATGTTAATTGGGGATGTGAAAGGGGGTGCTTTTACGTCCCCAATATTAACTATGGATGTGAAAAGGGGTGCTTTCACGTCCCCAATATTAACTGGGGACGTGTAAAGTCTTTAAAAAACAATCAAAATTATGAAAATACCACTGCCTCACTTTTTGACGTCCTTAATTTAAAAAAAAAAGACGTTTTATAGGGACGTAGAATGTATATTTTGTAGTATTGTATAATACGGTTTTCAACAGTCATATATTGTCTTGCCATATATTTATATATCACAGTTATTATTGTTCCCTTTATGTGGTGGTTTTTCAATAAGAAATGTTATGTATGAGTCACATATATATGACGGTTATTTTTCAAAACCGCCAAATGGGGCATATATAATGATTGTTTGTAAACAACAGCTAAGTATTGTCTGTATTTCAAACACAACATCCATGCCACAATCCCTCTTTAGTGATAATTCATAATCCTCCACAAACAATACATTAACATTATCTTCCAAATATCCATCATTGTTTAATTTACTTTCTCCTGAGCATTACTTCTCACCACATGAAGAAGTTGTATACATCTAAATCAATATCATTTGATTTTACCTAGAAATTTAAAAGAAATTGCAATAATGGTGATCTAAATGATTGTTAAAAGAGCTTCCAAATGGAAATCAAACTTAAAAGAGCTCCCTGATTACCATGAGGGAGCTCTTTTACAATCATTTCACCATTGCAATTTATTTCTTTTGTAGGTAAAGTTATATGAGATTGATTTAGATGTATACAATTTCTTGCATATGGTGAGAAGTACTGCTCTAGAGAAGATAAACAATTATGGATGTTTGATAGAGGATGTTGATGAATTGTTTGCGGAGAATTATGAATTATCACTAGAGAGGGACTCTAGCATAGATGCTATGTTTGAAACACATTCACTTACAAGATGATTATATTCTAGGACAAAAATAAACTAGAAATGAGTGACATTAATTCTAAAAGGGCTAAATTCTAGGGACTTTGGTAGATGGACTGCAAAATAAACTGATGATGATCACTTTAAAACAGAATGCTACAGCTAATTAATGATAGTAGCAGAGATCAATAGGGAAAGTGGAGAAGGGAATTGTTCAAAGAAAATCCATAACCCTAAAGAATTTATGCCACAACAAATTCATAAAATTTTATCAAGAGCTTTTATAGATAGTCACCAAGCAATGCATGTATAACACTAATGGGGACTAGAGTATCTTATCTAATTTGGTCTTAGAAGGCTACCATTCACAAATTTAATCATGTACAATCTTGGAATGCTTTAACATGCTTCAATTGAACAATGACAAACTGTTATGCAACAAAATCATGACAAAAGAGCTCATTTTTAGTTGAATTAGTCTTAGCAGTGTTGCATCACACAAAAATGTCACCCAAAGCCTATAGAAACAAGCATCAATTTCGAGTAATTAAGCATAGGGCAAATAAACAAGCAACAACCAAGAACATAGCAACAATGGGGTTTTGAGTAATACTAAACTCTTGTTGCAAGAAAAAAGAAACCCACGACCCAAATCACAATTTTAGCAATAAATAATCAATTTTGTGTAATAAACTACATTTAAAGGAAGAAAATTCTCACTTTTATGCACTTTGCTGTGAAACTTACAGAGTTTCAAAAAACAACGAATGTAAAACACAAAATCCATAATGTACAAAAGCGTTCACAAACCGTCACAAACACTAGAAGGAGAATTATGATTTTGGCAACAATAGAAAAAAAAATAATAGTGGGGATGCTGAGAAATGTGGTGGGAGGTGTTCGACAAGAGCACAACAAAGAAAAGCAAAGTTTAAAATCATAAAAATAGAGCTCAGATTTCAAGTTTTAAAAGCGTATATATGATGATTGTTTCAAATATGGTGGTTGTTCGGTCTATATATGACTATTCTACTAAACCAAGAGCCATATGTAGTGTTCCATTTTTTTTAAAAAAAATAAACACATATATGACAGTTGTTTAAAAAACATATATTGTTTTCATATACATGGTATTTTCTTTTAAAAAAATCATCATATATGTTAATGTGTATGGTCAATTCAAATTCCATCTCTATATATATATATTGGTGGTTTCTAATTAATATGTTAACTAGAAACATATAAATTCATTGTAATAGTATTGGAAGATCAAATAACTATTCAGGGAAAATTCTAGAAAAAGATCAAGGAAATAGTTAAAAGACAATTCAATGCGGTGATATCTGAAAATTCTAAATCAGTTATTGGTAGGAATCTAAAATTTTTGGAATCTTGAAAATTTTGTGAAATTATGTAAATACCCCCAAATTTTGACTGCAAGAGTATTTATATTAACACCTCTAGAGGCATTTGAGTAATTTCACAAAAATTTTAAAATTCCAATCATTTCAATTTCTTATCAATGACTAATATAGAATTTTCATATTTTATGGCACTAAATTATCTTTTTATCATTCTTTAATATTTTTCTGAAAATTTCCCAACTATTTATAAGTTAAAAATGGATGCAGGTGTTTTATGATTAGACTCTCCACATGGTCTGAACTGTGTATAATGTCAGTGTGTACATGCAGTTTGGAGTTAAAAAGAAAAGTCTTGAATATGAAATGTCATGCACCCACAAAAAAAAAAGGTCAAACATGCATGAGGTGTTATCTGATTAGACTTCCATTTTTATTTTATTTTTTGCCAACGATTAGACTTCCATTTGTACCATTATTGTAAGGAGTGAATTATATTAGCTTTATGACCAAAAAAAAAAAATTATAGTAGCTCGCTATCAGATTTGGTCAAACTTCGCTCAATTTCTTTTTTATTTGAAATTTATAAATATTATTTGCTTTCTCCCAGTTCCATGGAATTAAATGTACGTAGGAATAATATGCATTTTTCAAAAATTGATTAATAACATTTAATAAAGTCTTATATATAATAGAGAATGAAATGTCACCCAATTAATTCAATTCCCTTACAGCAGCTTAGTTATTTTCAAAGTTAATTTAAAAAAACCAAAGGCCTTATAGCCTAGTGGTAATGATATTTCTCAAGTGGGAGGAGGTTATGGGTTCAATCCCGTCGTTGTAACTTCAAGCCGTTAGTGCCTGCCTGAGCCTATGAGCTCTATTTAAAAAAAAAAGTTAACTTAAAAAGATCATGTTTGTTATTATTTTAAAAATTATTATTATCAATGTCAATTATAGTAAGATACAGGTCTACATCGAAATTCAGAAATAAAGTTGCGAAATTCTGGCGAGATACAGGTCCCTATGAAATTAATTAACTTGATTCGCCCAGAAAACTTTGTGCAATTAAATAAATATTATTCCCAGGAAAAAAGGAAAGTATAGCTCTGTACTAGTTTTATTTTTCTTACCTGTAGGTCTATACTAATTAACCTGTATGTATTGGTTAATTATGTAATTGCCATCGTATGTATTGGTTTATTATACTAATTAAATGATTAAATCATTATAAATTTAATGTATTCATTGTCAAAGAGAATATGAAACTTTCCAACGAAATATCAAATGCGAAGTTATATTAGAAAACACGTTTTCTTGTACTGTTTAATGCCAATAAGTGATAAATAATTAAATATATAGACAATCACGACGAATCCTTGATCAACGTCGCCCCACGACTGGTTAAAAATTCATATAATTCGTTTGATATTTCTAATTCACAATTGAAGATCATAATTCGTTAAAAATTCAGATTTGGCAGGTTGACTTAGTTAATTAATGTTGAATACGCCCTTGTATTTTTTTTTGTTGGGGCCAACATATGCCCTTGTATTACTTTGTCAAATTGCCAACAATCGAATTAATCAACCAACATATGTTGCCGCAATCGAATTTCGTTTTATATTATATAACTGAATTAAAATAATATTTGAGAATTAATTGATATACTAAGAAGAAAATATTGGCAGGCCAGCTCTTGATTGATAATCAAGGTTGTCAAACTCACAAGTTTATATGTAAACTCGTAACATATAAACTTGGATTGTAAACTCGAATTGTAAATTTGTATGAGTTTACCTTTATTAATAAATTGGTTTTAAAAGTATATAATATATGCAATAATTTAATTTAAATATATTTTAAATATGAATAATTGAAATTATATCATCAATATGTATAATTGATCATATTCAACAAAAAAATTTATGTGAAATTCATATATAAAGTCATTGAATATGATTAAATTGAATAAAATGATATGAGTTCAATTGTAAGTTGACACAATTTTGTAAAGTAAAAATATAAAATCGGTAAAATCGATAGATAAAATTGTGAGTTTTACTGAGTTTATGACTAGTATGAATTCAAGTGCAAACGTGATATGTTTTTGTAAGGTAAAATCATAAAATTAGTAAAATTAAAAAGTCAACTCGTGAGTTTGATAACAATATTAATAATAACATTGGCCTTTCTTATAGTTGTAACATAGAGTATCTTAATCGCATGTTAAGAGTTTAATAATGTCAAATCTGAACTTTTATTGAATTGTAATATATTATAATAATACATTATTGTAAGATGTAAAGAAAAATAATGTTATCTCCTATCCTTAAAGTCACTACGTGAGAAATACCATCTGATTTTCAAAAACTCATATTGAGTTTGACTAATCTATTTGATCAATTTAAGTTAGATTGCGTCAATATGCTATTTTTCATTTTTAAAAAAAAAACACACACACACACAAACTTTTTATTTTTATTTTTGCATATTTGTATTTTAGGGTTTTTTTACCCTAGAAGTATTCACTGGGGTCCAATTTTGCCTCAGAAGTTTTTAGAGAGGCAATTTTATCTAGGAAGTATCAAATTTAAAGTTTTACCCTGATTGTTATCCCAATTAAGTTTGAACGTTAGATGCAATTTTACCCTGGAAACTAGAGTGATATTGCTACTATTTGAAAACTTCAAAAGCAAAATTGCTTGAGTGAAAACTTCCAAGGCAAATTTGTGCTTTAACAAAAATCATGTGGACGACAAACTGGTCAACTAACGGTCAAACTTAACTGGAATAACAGTTGGGGGTAAAATTGTCCTAGATTTAACACTTCCAAGGTAAAATTGCTTCCCAAAAAACTTCTGGAGCAAAATTGACCCCTAATAAATACTTCAGGGGTATATATATATATCTATCTGTACACACACAAGCACTGACTTTCTGTTTTAATTAACTGTGTGTGTGTGTGTGTGTGTGTGTGTGTGTGTGTAGAGGTAGACTTCTTCTAACAAGTTAATTAGGATAAATATCTCAATAGCTATAAAAGTGTATTTAATTAGACTTATGGGGTGATTATTCTTTACATTAGTGATCTTAGAACCTAATTTACTCACCTAAACTTTGTATAATATATATATAACTTAATGGCATGCTTAATTTGATTTTGTTTCCATCTTTTGTTTTTTAAAATTGTTTTGTCAAATAATTTTTTAAAAATATTTTTGACAACGCAATGAAAATACAGTCTATTATGTAACATTGGACCAATAATTAAGAAAACATTCAAAACAAATAGTAAGGTAAATATAATTAATTCTAATTTTAATGAAACCTTTGGTGTCTATTACATGCTCATCTAGTAACATTGCTTGATATATATGTTTTCTTATTAGTGTTTTTTCTTGATGTACAAGGGTTATTTGATGTATATTAGGTTGAACCCTTCAAGCAGAGAATTTAATGCTTTAATCCTCTATGGGGGGGATTTGGAGAATCAACCACAGATGGTCGAGTTTTTCAATAAGTAAATTCACTAGCTAGTAACATTGTTTTAATTTCTACATTGCAATAGTTTGCTAACAATTTTTTACTACAATTATGTCAGAGTAGTTTATTTTTACGCTACCGCCAAAGGCTTGTGCTACTCCCCGTTGACTTCAAAGTGGAAGATAGTTAAGGTAATTCACCAAAATATTGACCATTTTTTGTGTTAGAATTTGTGTGAATTAAGTTATCTTTTATAAGAGAGTAATACATTCATTGTTTAATTTGCTTATAGTGTCCAATACAACCGAGTGATAATAACTACTTGGGTCATAACATACATAAAAGATTTAATTGCCCACTCACCCAACTCCATTGACACCACATTATGTATTTTATAGGGGTGTGTATGTGTTTAAGTTAGATTAAAATTAAAAAGTCATATTGTTGTATTCAGTAACATTATTTTATTGTTTTTACATGCAATACTTTGATAATGTTTATTGTGATATATATTCGAGCAGTATGGAAGAACTCATCGAAAAACAGGCCATGACAATTTATCGATAATGAGTGGCAACAAATTAGACAAATTTAGACTGTTGCATGTGCGCACAGCCGCGCGCACATATATAATAGTTTACAGTTGTACGTCTTTAATTTTTGTTTTTTTTGTTGTTGAAGTTTTATGATTATGGTGATTTGCAATATTGATTATTAGTTTGTTTGTTTCTGTATGTAAATATTCTGTATAGATATATCTTTCTGTAAATAATCTCTATGCTTCTACTAGCATATGTTGCTATGTAGTTTTGATACTGCTTTACATAATGTACATACGGATCGGAGGCTCAGTAAAAATGAACCCCATGTTTTAAAAAAATTTGGTAAAAAAGTAATTGACAATTTTTTACAAACAAACAGTTATATATGATTTTATATGGTGGTTTTTTAAAATAAAACTGTCATATAAGTTCTATAGATATCCAACGGTGTAAATAATAAATGTCATATATATATATATGTAAATCATACATGACATTTCTAATTAAACAGTTATCATATATTTAGGACAAATATATGACGGTTGATAACTGCCATATATAAGCAAAAACAACTGTCATATAGACAATTATGTAGTAGTGAGGTCTATTTATAAAGCAAAGAAATAATTAAAACTTTTTTGTTCTATTTATAATTGACATCATTAATTTTTTTTATATCAATATACTATTTTATTCTTTATTTATTATGGTGTAGACTACAAAGTGTTATTTTCTTCAAAAGTGTATATGGGACGCAGCATGTCTTCTCGACTCTAATGTTTAGTCATTTACATTTGAAAAGTTGTTAAATTTCAAAGCAAATTAATGAAGTTTAATTAAGGTATTGTATTAGTTTTATAAAATATGTTAGAAGTGACTTATAAATAGGATCAAATGCTCACTTGTGAATAAGAATGCTTTGTAGAGGGCTGCGTTAAATTAAAGGAGAAAAACACTCATAACAAAAGGACAATATATAGCTGATGGAATTGTTATTTTAAAAATAAGAGATAAGAGATTCAGTTTTGATATTCATTTTTGGTGACCTCAACCCCAGATTCATTACCCCAAAACCATAATTAGTCACTATCACTAATTATTCAGAAGATCCTTTGAGTAAGGGTTTGCTCGTGTATCAACATATAGACCTCTATAAGTAAATATATCCTCACATCCCTTTGCTAATACCAAAATATTATTACCATTATATTCTCTAGCTCTTTCACTATTTGATAAATATGTATCTAATTTGAAATGACTTGGAACTCAAAGTCTTAAAGCCTTTTTTTTTGGGTGGTCACATGCTAGTTTAAGTTAGTTAAAACTTAAAGTTTGGATTTGATATTCTATCACTTTCAAAGAATTCTAGATTTGCACGATTCTTCATTATCTTCTTATCATAAGTTGGAGATGAACATCGAAAGTGACCATTACATCTTGAATATTCTTGAAGGCGATCATTTCACTTTCAAATATGAATCTGCCAATCATATTCCTGATATATATATTATGTTCATTTTCATTACTACTCAATGAAAGTGACGCGGGCATTATTAATTTAGCGCTTTTGAAGCAATAAGAATAACAAACATTGATAGTGAAATATACAAAGTGATCCAAACTAATATAGGCATATATTGGTCGTATCATGCGTGATTTTTTATCGAAAAAATATATATTTACTAATGCATAGTTTGATTTTCGAGTTTATTGTCATAAAATTATAGATTCTGTCAAATAATCAAGATCACTACAAGACTCTTCGACATGTTTTATGACTAGGTACGTACGATGTACTACTACAGGTAGCATCAAGCATTCAATCACTTCATTTTTAATTAAGATTATATTATAGTAATTAATTATTATTTATTTAAAGGTTAAAGTGTAATTTTACCTGAAAAAATAACCATTTAGAAACTCTACGTATCTAAAAGTTTTTTTTAGGTGCAACTACATACACCCCAAAAGTGTTAAAAAAGAGGAGCAACGCTCTAATAACTATTAAAAAAATTAACGTTAATTCTTAAAAAATTGATGTTAACCATTAACATTAATGGTAAATACAAGTGACAAATATTTTGGTTATTTCTAAAGTAAAATTGCTTCTCGAAAACTTTCAAATACCCAATAGTACTCCTAATCTAATTACTTCTAGGGGGGAAAAAACTGCGCCTTAGCCCCTTACTTAATTATACACCACTTTGAACCTTTTTATAAACATATAATTGAATGCATCTAATATATTTTGAAAGCGACAAAATTATAATCGAATGTGAAAGAAATTAAAGGATCTCTTTATATTCACATAGTGCAGCCATATAAATAACGGCCCTCCATTAATGTTCACGACAAGCTTCTTGCTTTATCTACCATGACAAAGGTATAATCACGGTTATTATTATAATTAAAAGCTTGATTATGATAATTAAAGAGGATCAAATTAAGATTTGCACTTGCAGTATATATTAACAGCTCTTCTTGAAGTCATTTAGCATTTAATTACAACAATGATAGATGCCTATACGTACACCTTCAAAGGCCAACATGCATGGCAAAGAGTGAAGGAGTTAAAATAGGCTGTGTTTAATTTATCGGATCACGTGAATAAAATTATGTATTATTATTATCTTAGATTATATTGTTGATATTTATAATTAATTAGTTCTGCTCGCATCTTGAGGGTTTATTTTGGTTATATAAAATATACTTAGTCTTCTCTTTTCGTGACCACCAGTTCTCAAAAGATGATCAATTTATTAGTTATAATGAAGATCCTTATCGTCTAAGAAGAATGTTAGACGGATTTGCGTCAATGGCCATTTCTATTGGTGGGAATTTTTAACCAACGATGTGTATTTGAATCAAACAACATTTTTTTTCAAGCCTTGCCATTTTGTTTGATGAAAAGGTATTCCCTATTTTCTAACTAGAGGGTCCTTTCAAGCAATTTTTTTATCCTTTATATAAGAATTCATACATTTGTTCTCCTCTTTAAACATTTTTCACCAGGATACTGACAGTTAATAATGCTCAACTTTGTTTGGTAATAAATCATTATTACTAGATAGTGAAGCTACATCTGATTAAATGCTAGAGCTAATTGTAGAAGACAGTATATAAATATTTGACGCTGGGTAATTTAATTACTTTTTTATATATATGAATTAATTAATAATCCTATATTTAGTTCCAAGGGGCATTATAATTGGAGAAAATTTACATACTTAGGCTTATATATATATATATATATAATATGGGGTTTTGTTTATAGGTAGAAATAGGCTTAGATCCTATTAAGAACGCATGGCCTAACTTACTTTCAGCTTGGTCTATTATAGGGTTAAAGGCCATCTTTGCTTTAGAAGTATTCACTGAAGCCAATTTTGCCCCAAAAGTTTTTCGAGAAACAATTTTGCCCTTAACCATTATCCTAGTTAAGTTGTATCATTAGTTGACTAGTCAATCATCAATGTTATTTTTATTAAGGTACAAATTTACCCTAGAAGTTTGCACTCGAGCAATTTTCTTGAGAAGTTTTCAAACTATAACAATGTTGCCTTAACTTACAGGGTAAAATTGCACCTAATTAATAGCCAAACATAAACTAGGATAATGGTCAAAGCAAAATTGTTTCCTAAAAAACTTATAGAACAAAATTGACCCCCAATTAATACTTTCAGGGCAAAAATGACCTTTAACCCTCTATTTTATTATAATTAGGCCTAACTCAAACTCCGACATAATCAACTAGCTACTTCACGTCAAGCCTTATTTAAGGAAACAAGCTAGGCATATTTCTATAAGATCTCACCTACATGACTAATCTATTTAGTTTGTTTTAATCTGCACTATTATATATGGTTACACATGATATAATCTAAAGTTTGAAACCAATTTTATAAATTATTGATAAAATTACTAACTTAGTATTAACCCTAAGTTTTGCATGCCATGATTCACACATAGGCTCACCATGTTCATTCATTTACCGTTCACCTCTATCTCTTTTCTCTTTGATAGTTCAAGATTACAATGCTAACTCACTCCTTCTCCCCTGATTTGTGTCATTCATTGAAGCAGAATAATTGTTGTAGGTTTATTTCAATGATACCCAAATGAAATATTATAATATAATCTCAATAGAGGGAGTGTGTACCACTTTCTACAAAAAGAAATAGAGATAAAATCTTGTTTTTCTTTTCATGCCACTTATTTTGTTTGATTGATTTAAGAAAGTATGTCCCTTAGTCAACATATAATTTATTTTTCTTATTTTAGCTTGCTTAAATAATTGTTGTCACTAGGCGTTATTTTCTCTTCCTTGCTAAACTCTTATATTGCATGTGAAAATGGATTATCCTAGACTTTTAAGACATAGTGATAGGCTTTTAAGTAGGCTTTAAGGATTATGCATATATATATATATCTATGAACTTGGAGGCTTTTAAGCCAATTTAAAGGCTTACATTTTAAACATGCCTTCAAAAAGGGGTTTAGGCCTTTTAAAGATCAAGGCTAAGCCTAAAAATCATATATATAAACTAAAATAAGTGGCTTTTGCAACTTTTTTGGCTTAGCTTTTATAAGCTAAGTAGCTTATTGTAATTTTGGTGTTTGAATGTCATAAGCCCATCAAAGCCAAAAGTTCAAAAAGTAGCTTCAAAAGTTGAAGCAAAAAAGAGGAGCTTTTTGTGGCTTTTCTAACTTTAAGGAGGAGAGAGAA
>JBAGKO010000008.1:3103906-3115429 GCA_037177275.1 Acacia concinna
GCAAAATTAATTATTTAATTAAGAGAAAAAAATACATAGGTACCAAATTAAAAATTGAGTGAAAGTATAGGTACCTCCAAATATGTTTTCCCTTATTATTATTATTATTATTAATTGGCTTGCATGAATTTGACACTCTTGAAGAGATAAAGATATAATTGGAGAAAAAAGATAGGAATAATCTTTAATTTGTTACTATATTGGGAAAACAACTATATATATAATATATTCAAAAAAAAAACCAGCTGTAAAGTCAGGCTAAAGGATAAGTTTCGGACTTCTTTTTCCACATATATATATATATATATATATATATTGTTGGGATCTTTAAGATCAGTCCACTCCGTATACACGCATGCATTTGCATCCAATTATAACTCAATGTATGTAGTGTGTATTATTATCATAGATTGTGGGCTTTAAGAATTAGTTACTAAGTAGGCTACTAAGCCCAATTGAATAGAAATCTCATAAATACTTTAAAAGAATAAACGATGGTAACATTCGGCATTTTGAAGTAAGGCTACCCACATAATTAAAGATTACCCAAAGTCTATGTATTAATTTACACCTTGCGTGAATGTTTATTAGGATCTGGCTTCTGCTATAAAGCTAAGGGGGAAGCAAAACCAAAGAAATTCAAGCAAAAAAGGGATAACATAATGGAAGAAGCAGCAAAAGGTAGTAAAACTTATTAGCTCTTATATTGGTTGTGTTTTGTTTATTGAACTTTATTGCCATGTATGCCGTAACCCTTGAATATGTGGTATTCTTACTCTAGTTTGTATCTCGTGGCCATGTGTATGTTTTTGTAAGGTGTTTCCGATTCTAAATATAAAATTTAATTAATTTTTTTTGAGAGATGAATGAAGGTAAATAAGTTATTTAATTATATTAAATGTAACATATAATTATATTATTTATTAGTTTATAAGTTAAACAAAATAGTTTGAAGAAAAACGATAAATTTAAATGCGTTAATATAATATAATTAATTTTCAAAAAATTCTCCAAAAAAATTACTATACCTTATGTTTGGGACGAGAGGTATCATTCTTATATTTGCTATTACATGCTTAGTTTATTACCATTACACATTATACATTGAGTTGGTATTTTGCTATTGAAATTCATCATAAGCTAGTGGAGACTTCCCTAGGTTTGGATAAAGGGAAAATTATAGGGGGGGAAAAATTAGGGGAGAAAACTCTCAAAAATAGTAAATTTCTTTACTATTTATAGATGTTTTCAAACCTAATATTTATTTTCTCCTCCTTTTTCTCCATCAATACATATAGCCTTAGGGGCCTCAATGATATAGATTCTCAATGTGAACATATCTTATTGAAGTGTGTGTGTGACTATATTGACAAATCACAAAGTAATCATTGACAAGTGTATGTAAACTATATTGACAAATCATAGGATGACCAATGACAAACACATCTATGTTAACTAAAGTAGCTCTCATTAACAAGTATATATCACTATATTGACAAGTCATAGAATTGGCATTGATAAGCACACTTATTTTAACTAAAACACACTGCCACATAATTGTGTATATATGACCCTATATATATCGCAGTTATAAGACACCCACTATATATAGAAAGGCGGATTTGAATCGACGCCTATATCTAGTTATATATGATGGTTTTTTCAAAATAACTCCATAAATGTGAAAAAAATATATGGCGGGGTTTAAAAAACAGCCATATATAAAGACACGAAAATTGAAACGTCATACGCCCGTCACATATATAACGATTCCACAAAGAAACGCCATATAAATCAAGTAACTATATGGCAGTTTTTAACAACCGCCCTATATAATTGAACATATTTGACAGTTTTTATGAAACAACCGCCATAGAAATGCCTTTAAAACCCTATTCGCACTACACTTTATTTTATACTCAATAGTCGCATGCTCTTCTCCACTACAACCCACTTCCGGTATACCCACCTGGATTTCTCTGTTGTTCACACTCTTCTTATGTACGTCTACTATGTCTGCGTCTCTACGAACATGCTAACTAGTAGATCTAATATGTACTAGATGGCAAACTTTGTTATTTTGCCATTTCGCATGTCGTACAGAAGTCATGTTATTTCTTCATAACTTTGGTCTTTTTGCAGTGAATCGCATAAATGTGAGAACTTTTTACCCTTAAGTGTAGTTATTATTGTTTAGTGTTGAAATTTTTTATGAATATCTAATCGATCTACACACTCTACAAATTTGAGCATGACGTGCACTCAGCTCTATATATCATGTGGGTCGTCGTTGTGCAGTGGGTTGTATGTGTGTGAATCACGTATAAAAGTGAGACTTTGTTACGTTATTCAGATCCCTATTTTTATTGCTTGCTACGCTTATATTTTTTGTTTTACAAGATCGATCATCATTATTTTAGTTTTACAATTTATTTATTGAGTTCCCTGAATGAATCTTCTATCCTTTTAGGATCAATGTATATTTTTTTCAGATTATAGTTTAATCTAATAAAGTCATAAACAACTAGACATTGATCCGTATAGGGTATAAGATTCTCCAGGGGCTCAAAATAAATGGACTGTAAGATAAAATGATGATGGTTGGTCTTATAAAATAGAAAAGGAAATACTTAGTGGTTGTTATTTAACAACCGCCATATAATTCTATATATGATGGTTGTTATTGAACAACCGTCATTTATAAGTAGCATATACATAACATTTATCACTAGAAAACTGTCATATTTAGGGAAGCGGTTTTTGAACCACCATATATATATATATATGCTCGTTAAAATCTATGGTGATTAGTTTGGATAAAAACAATCGTCAAATATAGACAATTTTGTAATAGTGATAACTTCTGTTGACAAGTGTATATGAGTATATTAGATAAACTATAGAACAATCATTGATAAAGGAATCTACACTAAGACTTTTTTTTATATTTTCCTTTTTTTTTTCTTGCCCACGTGACCATTATTAACAGTGGTTATGTAAATTAAAATGTGTAATAGCAACCTCCCTAAGGAGGAGCAAGGAGCTAAGTACATGGCTAAGGTAAGTCACATGGTAGATGTGTGTGTGTGTTGTGTGTAGATGATATTAGTTTATAATTATTCTATTCTTTTCTTTGAACTATGAACTTCTTACTGCTTAGAGATAGGACAAATGTGTGAGCTAGATAATGAAATTTTGCAGGAAAATATTACACGTCCAGTGCTTTGAAATGAATCCTATTTCGCAAGTTTCGGATGTTTAGATGAAAAAGAAGAAGATGAATAGTAGCTAAATTTGAAATGGATAGTTTACTATTTAATTTAGGGTTAAATGATAATTTTGCTCTGAAAGTTTTTCTTACATGCACGTGCAGTTGGCTTTAAACAATTCATTGTTTACCTCATTAAAACGCATTAAATAATTCATCCTTCAAGTCTCTTTTTTCTCATCTCCCAAGTCCCAACACAACTAGTTCATGTCTTTGGAAAATCTTATTCAAAAGTTGATTATGTTGTACTTTTGTTAATAAATTATTATATAAATGTTTGATAAATTTAGTGTCTGCTATATGAATCTCTCTTTCCCTTAAGGAATACAACATATTATATTTTTATTAGATTACACACTTTTTTTGGCCAAGATTACACACATATAAACAAACAAAATGTTCATTAAGAATAAATGTTGAATAGCATACATAATAATATTATATATTTGTTATAATTTTTTCCTTTATTAAAATAAATTAAATTAGGTGTGAACCTCCCGTTGCACGCCAATGAATTAAATGTATGAATATTCCAGTTTTTCTTGTAACTCAGAAGCAAATAAATAGGTATAGGAGAGGCCTTACCCCCTTGCTTGGATTGAAGGAAAATGAGGAAAGAAAGAAAATGAGGGGGATGAGTTTTCCCTTGCTTGGCTAGAGAAGAAAATGAGGGAGAAGAGAAAAGTGGGAAAGAAAATCGAGTGGGCCCCATACCTTATTTTCTCTCCAAATATTCTTTCCACAGGTGGAGAGATTTTAAGAGAAAAATTCTATTTCCCTTAATGCCTCTCTAGTTTAACTTGTTCATATAAATCATATCCCTCCACCCTCACTGTCAAACCAACTCATTCCCATGCTAGTCACTTGGGCCACTGCGGTGGCCATTGCCATCCCCATCGATTTTCAAGTGAATAATGATTGTGAAGCAAATTTCCAACTGCAATAATAGCCCTAACATTTTGGCCGAAGGATTTTTTTGTGGCTCAAGTTTTGGTCAAAATATAATTAAATAAAAATGTATTTTCATCAAATAATTTAATTTTGAATTTTTTTTAGAAAAGTAACTTCAATATAATTTTTTTATTGTAATATCTAATTTAATTTTAAACATAATACATTTTGGCATAAAGATAAGGATATTTTAGTCATTTAAATCTTTACTTATTTTATTTCCTCTCTATTTTCTCTCCTCCATCCAAGCATGAGGAGGATTAATATTCTCTTTCCAGTTTTCTCTTCTTTCCTTTTTCACTTCTCTCTTTTTATTTCCTTCCAACTTTTTCTCCCATCCAAAGAGAGTATAAATCTCCGTTTGGGCCGAATAGAGACATAAACCTAACCTAGTAAAAGTCAAATTCCAAAGAGGGACCAAACTATAATGATATTGGGACCAAGCCCAATTCTCAGGGACCACAATTTCAATCGGAGCCTAGGCCTTTTACCAATGAACTTTCTGTGATGACCCACAAAGTGAGATGTCTGATTCATCCTAACCCATCACACATTATTACCTTTTTAAATACTTGTATTAATTAATTATTAATCATTAGCATTAATAATTCATAAATAAATAAGAAGTATTCTTTTTTTCTTTTTATAAAAATCGGATCGGCCAGTTTTTCCGGTTGAACCGGCCAGTTTAACCGGTCGTTGACCAGGTCGAACCGGTCAACGGTTATTTAACTGACCAGACCAGACCATTGGCCGGTTCCCGTTCGGACCAGCCAGTCCGATCCAGTTTTTGGTACTCTGTGTAAAACAATCCCAAAAAAAGAAAACAAGAGGAAAAAGTGATATTTTGTATTCGTTTTAAGGTTAAGGTGTAAATTTAGCAAGAAACTATTCTCTTATGGTACCCAACAAAAATAATTGTTTTAGGTGAAAAATAGATATTATGAATATTTTTTGAAACACTTATAGCAACACCGTTATCCCTAGTTAACTTGTGTTACTTTTTGTACTATGGATCTTAGGAGTCTTCTCACTCTCCATTATTGTAATATATTTTTAGAAAGGTGAAGATTCAAATTTAGCAATGAATTATTTTTCTAGGGGCACCCAATACAATTATTTTTCATAAAAGCATTTACAAGAAAAATATATGAGCATTTACATTTTGGTCCTTACTTTATTTTTTTCACATGAACATTTACAAGACAAATATAAATATTTCACCTTTAACCTTGGTCAAAGATTCGATCCCTGGCCTTGAGTATAGAGCAGCGTTAAATCTCATAGCTAGCTGTCCTTCCCATAAAGGAACCCACAATGATGGAGGATTAGTCCTTGGGCTGGGGAATACCTTGCGAAAGCAAAAAAAAAATAGTTATCCACATATCTGTTTTGTAAAAAAAATTTATTGCACCTGTTGGATAAAAAAAAATTAACTTTTGTTAATGGAAAGGCAAATAGGTATTTACAAAATATATGAATGGTCAAAATTTGTTAACTCTTTGGATTTTTTAAAATCCCCTTATTTGTTGTGTAGTGCTCTTATGAAAAAATAAAGTAAGGGTATTAATTTAAATACACAAATTTGTCTTATAAATGCTCTTATGAAAAAATAAAGTAAGATCATTAATGTAAATGCACAAATTTGTCTTATAAGCTCTTATGGAAAAAATGGGGAGGCACAAGAGAATGGATTAGGGTTTATGGTGAAGAGTGAGGAAGAAATGGGGATTTTAGAATGTGTGTTGGCAGATATATTGATGATGAGCCAACAATTTCTGATGCCTTATTTATGTTTCCTTCTGTTCCCTTGCACGCCTTTCCTAAAAGCCACCTACTATTCTTTAAATTCCATTGGATCATGTCTATAAATTTAGTGAACAATATTTAAGCATATTATTAAGTGAAACTCTTGCTAAGAACCATGAAGTAAGCACTAAAATTAATAATGAAATTACTTTCAGCCCCATACAACAATTTAGAGTATACCAAAAAAAAAAAAGGACAAATATGAAGGTAAGGGGGGAAGCTTGAAAGATGAAGAAGGAATAGGCTTACCATTCACTCCAGAGTTGCGAAATGATAGTGTTGGGAAGGAAGCTTTGCTTGATGGACAAAAAAATTGAGGTTTCCAAATAAGGAATCGCTTGGGCTGAGGAGTGCATATGTCAACAGAAGGAAATTGGCAGACCCAACCAAATTAGTAGAGAGATTGAATCCTAATCCTCGTTTTGCAACCATGTCATGCTCCCATTGGACCAATCAAATCCTAATTGATTGCTCCATTTGGACAACAAAAAGAAGCAGACGCTTTATAAGATGCCATCTTTTTGTCACTTTTGTAGCCCCCACAACAAGCAATGTATCATCAATTGCAATTCCCCTTCTCCCACAACTTATCCTCTCCCTCCCTCTCTCTCTCTCTTCTACATTTCTCATTCATTCCTTCTAGGGGGCAACTACTTCACTATATGACTCAATTATTTATTATAAAAATATATATGAATCATTCATTTATATCATACACTTTTGTTCTTATAAAAATTGTTTAAAACCTCATTTATCAATCTCTTTAGCTGTTTTGAAGACTTTTGTACATTGTGTAAGATAAATTGCATACAGCTAAATATGTGTTATTCTTGTAGTTATATGAGTTAGGGTAAAGTGGCAAAATTGTCTTGTAAGTATTGTTCTAAAAGCAATTTTACCCTGAAAGTTTCAGAAGTTGGGCAATTTTATCTTTACCATTAATTGATCAAATATGTTGAGTTGGCAATCCACAGATCATTCACTTTAATTTTGCTAAAGTGAAAATTTGTCCCCAGAAGTTTTAAATCCGTTAATTTTGTCTATTAGTTGACCAAATATATTGAACTGACAGTCCACATGTCATTTACTGTATTTTTACTAAGGTGAAAATTTATTTCAGAAGTGTATATGTCATCCAATTTATCTTTTTAAAAAGTTTCGGTATAAATTTTCACCTTAGAAAATTACATTGAACGACCTGTAGACTGCTAGCTCAACATATTTAATCAACTAACAGTCAACAACAAAATTACCACGCTTCTAAAACTTTCGAGGCAAAATTGCCCCTTTGAGACTTTCAGGACAAAATTGCACCTATGGCAATACTTCTAAAACAATTTTGCCCTTTTACCCTACAAGTTACTTCCAATAAATTTTATATGGACTTTAAAAACTTTGAACTTCTTTAACATTTTAACATTACAGCTATTTAATATAAATCATAACCCATGACAATAAAGTCAATACAATAAAAAATGAAATATAAAATTATATATTCATCTTATAAAAATTTTCGTCCTATATAAATAGGACCAGTGAAGCACACCAATTCAAGATGAGTTAAGTAGGACCAGTGAAGCACACCAATTCAAGATGAGTTACATCAGGTCCCAGCAATAGACTTTTTAAACATATACATTTAACCAATTTCCCCAAAAGAGAGAGGCTCCATTGTATAGGTTTTATCAACGAAAACGAAGGCCAAAAAAAAAAATCAAAGAAAACATTGAGTTGCAGTTGTTAGATTATAGATCTTATAACAAGATTGCCAATAATAAAGCCACGAATTGGTATTTATAATAAATGCCCTAAAATAGTATAAACTTGCACATGGAAATTAAACTCAAGGTATCACAGAAAAGGAACAGATTTATGATTATGAATACCATAGCAATCGTTATGATTGCCGAGGAAGGAATAATATAGTTCTTGGACAAAATCCAAGGACACCTGACCATAGTACCAAAAATTACAAAGAGAAAAGGGGAAAAAAGAAAAATTCATAGCAACACCATTTATTTCCGATGAACTAAAGGGGCAGATTAGTAAGGGTTGCTAAACAAATCTAAATACAGAAAAGAATGTAGAAGAACCATATAACACTCCAAGTGGAAGGAACGCAAACCCAAATCACATCCACACAATTACAAAACACGTGGTATGCTTCACTGATATATATATTTAGTCGAAGAATTCCCAGTTAAACCTGGGATGAACTGAATTATTGTTCCCCGAGGAGGTTGAAGTTGCCTGGGTCAATTGCGGAGCAGGCTCGAATGTCTCCCACTTAGTGGTCACTACAACTCCTGAGGTTGAAGAAGGATCCCCTGATGCTTGTTGCTGCTGAATCAATGGAGAATGGCCATTTGAGTTCCTTGGTTGAGGAGAATATTGTTGCTCTTCGACTGGAGTTAATAGATCAATATGCCCATTTGATTGCATCTGTAAAGGCTGTTCTCGAATTGGGGCTAATCGGCTTTGACCATTTGAATGTTTCTTTTGTTGAGGCTGCTGTATTGGAGCGTGACCTCCATTGTTACTGGGCATAGAGTTCTTGATCTTCAGCATATCCAGAGTTTCAACATACTTCTGAACTCTTTTCACCTTCAGAATAATTCAATCCCAAAGATGGCATCAGAACTCAGAATGCATACATACATGAATTAAAAATGAAGGAAATGTAATCTTTAACAATGAAATATACAATTTAAGTCCTTGCTATAGTCCAAAACAGCGCAGAACAAGGCCAGTGGATATGATTCAAGGGACAAATCGGAAGCAAAGGTTCCATTTCCCTGATTCAAAGTAACACCAGAATTTACCTGCATTTTTCTCTGCAATTTAACATCTCCATCAGCAATAATGCCGTCCAACTTGAGCAATTGGTTCATTAAAAGTTCAATAAGACCAAGAACATCTGATTCTGCGACTTTCCCACCTTTACCAATTATTGAATCAAAAGCAGATACCTAACCAAATTTCAATCACAAATTCATCAGTTTCAAATTACTCGAGCAATATTTCATTTCAAAATTTTCAATCCCACGACAATCCAAAAAAAAAAAAAAAATCATCAGGTATGATTTAGATGAGAAGCATTTACCCGTCCTGCGAGCCTATCTACTTCCAAGCTGATCTGAGAGATAGATTTTGCAGCTTTCTCCATCTTCGCATTCTTCCTCATCTCTAGGAGCCTCTTCTCTTGACTAATGGGATCCTCAACTAGAACTAGCTTTGATTTATCTTTGACTCCTGTGATGTCAAGGAACGCCTTTGAATCTCTCTCCTTGTCTTTAAAGAATAGCTTCTGGTCTTCGTGGTGTAACCCCGTTGGTGCTGATAGCATCTTCTTTAATTCCCCTGCAAACCCACAAGCAAGAAAGTATGTGTGTGTGAAAGAGAGAAACGAAGAGTGTCACAGAAAGGAAATTTCTGAACCAGAGAGAGAGGTATTACCGAATGTAGCTTGAGAGCTAATATTGACTTCGTGGTAAATTGACCCATGTTTAACCCTAACTCTAATTGTCGGCACCAGAGCTGAGTTTCGATCCGAGTCGGCGGTTCGCTTCTGGACCAGCATTCCTCCCGGTCTCATCTCCCACTCGTTAGACCTTGACTCGGCGCCGGCGGGGCTTCCATTCGTAGGTGAAAACCCATTTGTCTTATTGTTATTATTATTACTCCTCATCCTCAGCATCTTCAATGTCCCTCCTCTCTACTTTTCTCCCTCAGTAAGTGAGTAAATCCAAAACGAGAGTGTTTTAGATCTCTAAGGAATTTGATTCTCTACGATCTGTGGCGCCAGAAATTGAAGAGACCCAATTGACCAGAAAGGCTATTAGACCCTGTTTGGGAAATTTCTGACCTCAGCATTACACGAGTTCCAATCCCGGAGCCACGCGTATAGAGAGAGGAAGCGGAAAGTTACAAATAAGATTTGAAGTATTTAGAGACAGAGAGATGTAGATTGAGGGACTTCAATGGCGTCTTGTGGAAGAAATCCTCGAAGCCATTAACCTGAAAACCTTACTCTGTAAGGCAACCTGAAAAGATCCCCGCCGGCGACCGGAGCCGGAGAGATTTTCAAAAGATAAAACGGAAGAAAAGAACAAAGGAGGGAGAAAAGCTGAACCTGTGAGAGGTCAAAGCATAGATCTTAAATTTCCAGCAGGAGGAAGGTGAATGTACAACCTGGAGAGGAAGAAGAAGAAGAAAGAGGAATCGGAAGGCCTATTTTTGTAAGGAGACAGAGAGCTAATCAAAAGCAAAGTCAAAATGTAAAGAGAAGAAAATTTTCTTTCAATTATCAGAGCAATTATTCTCTGTGGCCTCTTCTGGTGAGGTTGGAGAAGAGGAAGAGAGAAGAGAAGAAAATTCAAGAATTAAGAATTAAGAAATGAATATATAAAAACGAGTGGCCAGCTAACTTGGTTGCCAACTTGTGAGTTGTGACCTTCATTCTCATATATATATATATATATATATATATAATTGATGACGACATTATCGCTTATAAAATAATTATAAACCTAATAATATTTTGATTATTGGACTCAATGTACATGATTATAAATTGTCTGAACTATTAAGTTTTTTTTTTTTTTTACCTGAAGAACCATGAAGTTAAAATTTTATGAGGTTGATTATCAAGACAGGTTACTATAAAACATATATTTTTATGCACCTTATGAACATGGAAAATAAATTATATTATTCATAAGCTATAATAATGTGATTAACTGAAAAAAAAAAAAAAGAAGAAGAAGCTTCAATTAATGTGATACTTTGTTTTTTTTTTTTTTTTGGACCTGAATTAATGTGATACTTATAACATATACCAGGCTCCTGTTTCTTCCTGGCACCATTTTAAAGATACCCTCATACTACTATAATTTGTTCTCTATAAATAATTTTAAAAGCGTATTATTCTGATGCATTTAATGTTATTGTACCCTTACTGAATGAATCTATTTACATGATTAATTTTCAATTTTTTTTAGCAAAATATTTTTTCATATAAAAAATATGATATATCATGTGCTATCATTCAATCAATTGAACTGTAGACTTGGCAATAGTACCTTAAAATTTTTAATTAATCCTCTTAAAAAAAATTGACCTGACTATATCCTCTTAAAATATTAATTCTATAGTTTGATTGCCAAATATTAATTTCTTAAGCCAGTATAAATATAATCTCCCCTCGTTAGTATTAATCTTATATATACAGTACTTTCAATATTTCTCACATAAATCAAAAACAACTTTAAATTTCATTTATTTCATAAAATTTAATAATTTTTAACTCTATTATTATTTAATATATATATAATATTAAATTAAAACAAAGTTCAAAAACTAATAAATGGTAGATAAAATTGAAAATTACATTAAAATTGTAATGATGTGTTTTATAAATATGACCAACAAACTCTTATATCTCTATTTTATATATATAATTAGAGGAGTACTATTAATGAAGATATATTGGATTT
>JBAGKO010000008.1:3124150-3139007 GCA_037177275.1 Acacia concinna
TTTTTTTATAAACATATTGTAGTATTAATTAAATAACTTGAAGGCAAAAAAATTAATTAAATAACTTAGTTGGAAGCTAAATGTAAACTAATGTAACATATAAATATAAAAGTATAAAATGAGATGTAAGGGTAAAATAGTAAATCTATTATTGCCACTACTCCCCTCCCCTCTTAAACCAAACAAAAACTCCATTCCCCTCCCCTCCCCTCCCCTCTAACAAACCAAACAATGTTACATGCCCTCCTTCTCCTCCCCTCCCATCCCCTCAAACCAAACACTCCCTTAGAGACAAACGTTGTGAGGAGTCAGCCCTTGACGCCTTTTGGAGTCTGTTTCCCTAAAAACAAATGCCATAAGGCGTCACGGGCTAACTCCTCACAACATTTGTTTCCAAGAAATAGACATCGTAAGGTGTCATTGCCTTATGGCGTCTGTTTTCCTGGAAACAAACGCCAAAAGGCGTCATGGAGTCAACTCTTATGCTTAGTGTAGGATACTCTGACGATGGATGGACGCCTTATTTGGCGTTAGTTTTATTAAATGGATGCCAAATATGACATTAAGCGTATGCTTTATTAAAAAATGGACGCCATTTTATTATTTCCGTTATTATTTCTCTCTTATTCCTTCATCTTCTCAATTATTTTCATCATATTCCTTCATCTTCTGAACTATTTTCCTCCTAAAACGGCTGAACTATTTCTTTCTTTTTACAGCTGAATCATTCACCACCTCCTTCCCTCTTCTTTTGTTAGACCATCCCTTGCTCATCCCTATTCCCGTTTGACTTCCTCCTATTTTTCACGGCACCCATCAATCCATGTAAGCTCCAAGGCCATCTAACTCTCCTCTTTTAAACACCCGTCTGCATTACTTGACAACTTTGACGCTGGAGCAGAAGGTATACCAAATTCCTGAAGAGCTTGGCTCTTGGCAATTCAACAACTGGTACGGGTGACTTTAAATTTTTTCCCCTTCTTGTGTTAATTTTACATTGCATTAGGTGACTTTAAATTTTGTTTTTCCTTTATAATATGTTGCTTATGTATTATATTATGTTCATAATTTTATAATATTCGCCACTGTTTTGAATCTTTATCGCTTTGTTCATTAGGAGACTGGTTAGGAGGGTTCTCAAATTTACAAATTGAAATATAAATAATATTTTTTTGAGTTAAATTATGGATTATTGAGGGTAAGAAAATTAATTACCGTATGAGAAGTAATTTATTTGGTTGAAATAGTTGCATGTACTAAATTTAAGTTAATGGATTATAGGTTTTAATTTTTGTATTGATAAAATTGTTAGATTCTTGTTTTATTTGGATTTAGTACAATTATTGAATTGTTAAGATTTTGAGATTTATTATTTTAAGGGGAAATGTTGCCGAAAAGTTTTTAAAATATGTAAAAGGCAATATCTTTGTTGATTGAAATTATATGCCGTACTTATGACACCTGTTCTAAATTTGAGTGATGATGGTTATTCTAAATTTAAGTGTTGTTAGAAATGACCTAGATGATATTAAAATGAACTATAGTTGGATGAACGCGTTGAAAATTAGTGAAGAATATGAGAATGAGGTTGAAGAGTTTATACTTTATTGAATTTGCTAAAAAGAATGCGCCTAGCAAAATGGGATTTATTTCTATAATTGTGTAAACTGTTTAAATGAGAGTCACCAGAAGATTGACGATATAAGGGATCACCAACTTTGTGATGGAATAAATTTTCGATACAAAAGGTGGATATGGCACGGTAAGGAAGTATATGCTCCTGTGTTCTAAAAGAAAGAAGTTGTGTTTGGTGTAGATGATGATAGAATGGAGAAAATGATCCATGATGTTGAGAGAGAATCACTTGCACAGTCGCATGAGCGTGTGAAGTGATGCAGAGACACCTTTACACCTTGGATGTACTAAGTATACTCGCTTATAAGGTGTTTTGTATTTATTCAATCTAAAGGTAACTTGTGGGTGGACAAATAGTAGTTTCACATTGTTGCTTGAATTGTTGTGTGATATGTTTCCAGATGATAATATACTTTCAAATATTATTTATGAGGCTAAGAAAATCTTGTCTAAGATGGGTATGGAGTATAAAAAGATACACGCTTATCCTAATGACTGCGTTCTTTATAGAAAGGAGTATGAAGGACTAAGTAAGTGCCCGATATGTAAAACTACACATTTCAAAGTGAAGAAAGATGATAGTTATGGTGGTGGGACTACGAAAAGGCAACCTTTAAAAGTTTTGTGGTATCTTCCAATAATACCGTAGTTTAAGCATTTGTTTGTTAATGCTAAAGAAGTAAAGAAATTGAGATGGCATTCTGATGAGAGAATTTTTGATGAAAAATATCTTCGACACCCGACTAACTCACCACAATGGAAGAAAATAAATAACTCATTTCCTGGATTTGGCAGCGAGCCAAGAAACCTTCGGCTTAGGATTTGCACAGATAGAATCAATCCTTTTGGAACTCTTAGTAACACACATAGTGCATGGCCAGTTCTTCCTAGTGATTTAAATTTACCTCCCTGGTTGTGTATGAAATACAAGTATATGATGCTTTTTATAATGATTTTAGGGCTAAAACATCTAGGGAACGATATAGATGTGTACTCAGCACTATTGATTGAGGACTTGAAAAAATTGTGGGAGGAAGGGGTAGATGTGTTTGATGCATATAAGCAAGAGTCTTTTAAACTCCGTGCAATGATTTTCATCATGATAAATGACTTTCCTGCATACGAAAACTTGTCAGGATACAATGTGAAGGGGCATAAAGCATGTCTAATATGTGAAGCAGACACACATTTTCAGCAATTTAAGCATGAAAGAAAAACGGTCTATCTTGGGTACATGAGGTTTCTTCCTCGATTCCACTCGGACCGTAGGTTGAAAAAGATTTTTAACGGCCTTCTAGAAGATGAAATGGCTCCAAAGGCATTAACTGAGGAGGAGGTTTTTTCGGTTGAGTAAATCGAATCAATGCCATATTTGGTAAGAATAATAGAATCGTGGGTGAGAAGAACATATGGAAAGAGATTAATTTTCTTTGATCTTTCATATTGGCGTTCATTTCAATGGTAACGCACTCAAGACATATAGAATATTGGGTGGCCCACGCGAAGCAAAAAATAAAGAGTCAAAGTGATTTTATTCGTCAGTAAGTACTTTAATGTCATATTCTTTTATTTCATAACAGTCATTTTATATATGTTCTTTATTCATTTTAACCAATTTTTTTCGATTTACAGTGCCCTCGACAATTATAGAACACAGAGTGCGGATATTATGTTATACTGTATATGTATAACATCATTTAGAGTGGACATATTAGAGATTTTGAACAGGTAATCGTTTTTTCATTGACAAATGGTAATATTTTTGTTGTGATGAACTTGCTCGTTATTTCATTCTCTTTATTTATTTGTAGTAGTTTATTTTCTAATTTATATATTTTTGACAATGAGGACGCCTACACAGATGAAGACCTTAATTTTAACCGAAACTTTTTAGTAGGAAATCTTCTCCAACATATTAATGATTAGTTCTGTTTATTTTCATTAGGATTTATGTAAGATACTAGCTAGTCAAATACTTTATTTATACTATGCATGATTACATTATGTTGAATGGTAGTACTGGTTGATGGATGCTATGAATGTTAGCTGTTTGGACGTGTAAACTGTTTTTTTGTAAAATTGTAAGATTACGCTTGAGTTGCTTCAAGTAATAAAAAAAAATTAAAAAATAAATTAATATGGAGTCTGTTTTATTAAGAAATAGAAGCCGTAGTAAGAATTTTTTATAAAAATTATTTTGGTTGCATTACAATTTTTTTAAAAAATTGTTGGCGTCCGCTTGTTAAAAAACAGATGTCTAATATTCATTTTTTACGTCCGTTTCCTAAACTGACGTGTTTTCATAAAACTTTTAACATCACTCGTATAGGCGTTCTCTTAAAAATAGATGTGAAAAATATTTTAAAACAGATATTAAAACAATTATTTGAGGTAGTGTAATAAATACTCAAATTAGTTAAATTAATTTAATTGTTTTTTCCAATAAATTAATTTTATGTTAAAGGTATTGGCATTGACATTTTAGTCACTAGTCACTAGTCAGTTAGGCGGCGGATTTTATGATGGAATTTTTTCTGTCGAATATTCTATTGTCTTTAAACGATTGGTTACAAAAATTCCATGTCCAAGTTAATAGAACATTTCTGCTGCCAAGGTAAACTTTTGTCCTTACCTTCAAAGGCAGCCGAATCCAACTTAGCAATAGATATTACTATCATTGATCTATTAATATTTTTAATGTGAAGGTCGAAATTTATCTTAAAAAGTTTTTATTAAAGAGGTGTGTTACTTTATAAATTTTTAAAATTCAATATTATCTAAGAAATATTAAATTAAAATAATATTGTTCTTTACCACGGTTAATATCAAATTTTTAACAATATATAATAAAATTACTATATTTTAAAATTTTTAAGGTAACCTTAAATTTAAAAACTTTTTGGATAACATAACTTTTCAACTAAAACTTTTAAAATAAAGTAAATTTACACGTTAACTCATATTTTAATAACGCCACGTCACCCACCAACCGCGGTCCATTGTCCACGTCACCCCGTGGTCGCCGCTAGTTGCCACATTACATGTTTGTTGCATTTGTGTCAGAAGTAAAAGATCAAGCCAGGGTTCTAAGTAGAAGCAAATATTTGGAGAATTCACACCGGGAGCAACCTGATTGATAAAATACTAGTGTGAAGACTTATTGAAAGTAAAAAACAATCTGGGAAAACAAAAAGGTAAAAATCAAAAACGGAATTCACCTCTTTCCGTTTCTTTTTTTAACTTTCTCCTGTTGTTTTTTTCAATCAGATTTTAACTTTCTCCTCACATCTCATCTTGTGCGATCCAGTGATTAGTTGAGTGATCTTATAATAAAAGTTTTAAGTGGAACTCAGGTTGAATATGTATGTAACAAATTAGGCATAATTGACATATATGCTTCAACTTGAGGGGTATTAGGAAATATTCTGTATATATTAGAAAATATTTTATACATAATTAGGATTGATTTTCTATATAATTAATTCTAAAAGTTTCTAGATTCAGATCTTAAATTTCAAATTTTGAAATATAAGAATTAATTAAGAATTAATTCTAAAAGTCCATTGCGACTCATATGAGTTTTATATAAGATTTGGAAGCTCATAAATGAGGGGCATGGACGAAAATAGAGAGTGAGCTACCAAAACTCTAGAGAGAAATAAGATGTGCTAGCATAAGAGGAGGTTAGCCGCCAAAAACCATAGAGAGGAGTAAAATGCGCTAGCACACAACTGCGTTGGGATTGTTCGTGTGTAGATACCAGTAGAGGGAGTCGATCAGAAGCGTCGACTGCATCGGCTCCTCATAATTGAACAATCAAAATACAAAAAGGATCTATCTAACTACTTAATCTAAACGTCATTGATAGATCTTGTACACATCTTAATCTTGATATTAATTTAAATGATTTAGACTTAACATTTTATATATTTTAATTTTAATTACAATCCAGTATAATTTTATTCTTATGATTACCTCATGCTGTTAGACAGTATGTCGTTCTAATTCAAAAATAAAATATTGGAAAATTGCTGAAAAAAAATTCTCAACTCAAAATTCATCGTCTAAAAGCATTCCAGAACTCATTTTTTTGACTGGAAGTCTTATTTAGCTGCCTGTAACATATTGCGAGATATGCATAAATTTCTTCTATTTAGCACAAAATTTTAAATAGACTGTACATAATTATAAAAGAATTAGACTTTGCTAACAAAAAATTGCACTTTTTCATATCCTTTAGGCAATATATTTTGCACTGAGAAAAATATCAGCAATTTTTTTAATAAAATTTGATATATTTTGCACTGAGAAAAATTGCACTTTTTCATGTCCTTTAGGCAACATATCTTTTATGGGGTGTTTGGGAATTCAGTAAAAAGGAAAATAAATGATTTATTGTGCATTACGAAAAAAATATGTGAGAGAGATTTTTCTCTACCGCCTAATAAATAACTTGTTTTTCTATAGGGTTAACAAACATTCCATTAAAGAATTTGGATAAGAGATAATGAAATATACTACTAGAAAACAAGTAGAAAGGAAAAGAAACTGATAGAAGCCGAGTCTTACTAAAACACGTGCAGCCGCTGGTTACAACATACTCGTACGAGTGTGTGTGTAGATACACCCTCCACTCTTAGCCAATCAGATCAAACAGAACTTCAATCATACTCCTGCCTCACCAACCTCCACACGATCTATCCCTTTCAGATCCGCCGTCTCTTCCAATCGTATCCTAATCCCAAATCTAAGTGCCACCGTACCTGATCATTGCTCAGGCAGATTTACCGGGTACTCCCTTCAATTGCCTGGATGCACGACCTGCTCTTTAGGCAATTAATTGGCTCCACGTGGTTGATGATCTCCTCGTGGCCGCGAGATCTAAGGCAAAGTGAGCTCTGTCGTATTTTTGCGACACGCGTCCTATTGTTTACAGGAGATTGCCGGTAACGATACCCTTACAGTCGGTCACTCTCTCTCTTCTTTTCAATTTGCTGATTAATTTTCTCTCCGATTTCAGTCTGATAAGTCTGGCAAGGTTTAGCTTTTTCTCCAGCTAGCATTGCCGATGTGAGTTGCTCGCTCCCTCTGATTCCTCGCATTCAAATAATCGTTATGCCAACTGCTATGTGCTTCATTGGGTTCAATTTCAATTACTAGTGATCGATCTCTCAAGTTGGGAGGCCACATCTTTTCATTTCTCCCCTTGGAGTTGATTTTATTTATCTATCTATTTATTTTTTTGTTTATTGCTCTTGATCTTTTTCTTTTTACTAGTTTTGTGGTGTTTGTTGGACTTGAAGTTTGCATTTTGGTGGATTGTGGACCGGAAATTTGCACTTTGCATATTCGATTCAAGCTCTCTGATTCCGCCTCTAGTTTTTTTATCCTCTCAACTTGTGTGCTGAATATTACGGCTTAATTTGGTATAAGATTGATTTATAGTTTATACAGTGTAGCAATATAGTCACCATTTGGCTGTCTGAATGTGTTGTAACTTCGTATTTTCAGCTTTGTGCCAATGCCTATGCAGATTGTTGTCTAAATTATGAACAATTAGGGTTTTGTGGGCGTGGTTAAAAAACATGATTTTCCTACCTTTAAGTTGGAAATTTTGTTGCGGTTTAGTTCCTGGGTATTGTAATGTATGCTTTTATACCAGGGCTTGGTTTTATCTATTACTGAAGCTTGTTTATTGCTGATGCTAATATACACTCACACGTGTATTGCCATATCTATATCAGATCCATCTCTGAACGTGCCCAGAGTTGAGAAGCTCATAAAATTATTGGGCACATTTTGTTGTACAGAAGTTCATAGATTTGACAGAACTTGTTAATGATTGGCTTGAGTCGGAAAGATAAGAAAAAGAAGAAATAAAATCAGGGAAACTTCTTTACCCACTACGTCTTCCACGTAGAGCTTGTGAACTTTTGCAGAGAGGCTATATGGGTTTACGTCTCTGTTTGTGTTAACAAAATATTCTTGCTAGTTTCTATACCCGTCAGGCCTGGCTCTAGAGAGCTACTTAGACTCCTGTCACCGGGGGACGGTGCCCCCCATGGCACCTTCTCGGGTGGCTGGAGGGTTAGCTCATTCATCATCAAGCTCTGGAATATTCTATCAAGGAGATGGGCAATCGCAAAATGCTGTCGAGTCTCACTTAAGTGCATGTTTTGGTAACGCATCCAACTCATTTCCTGGAAACGGACGTTCAAATCTGGGCCCAGTTTCTAGTGACATGAGTAATGCAATTCTAAACGGTGCGGCAAATTCAGGGCCAAGCGTTGGAGCTAGTTCATTAGTCACAGATGCAAACTCTGCACTATCAGGGGGACCTCGTTTGCAGAGAAGCGCTAGCAATAACACAGAATCATACTTACGTTTACCCACATCACCCATGTCATTCTCATCAAATAATATTAGTATTTCAGGGTCATCAGTTATGGATGGTTCTTCTGTAGTACAGCAGAGCTCTCATCAAGACCAGAATGTTCAACAATTGCAAAAGAATCATGAGCATATGCAGGGTGCTTCTACTGCAACATCTTTGCCCGCATCTCAAACTGGCCCGCCAATGGCTACGCGTGTACCTGGATCTTTGATACAAGATCCAAACAATATATCCCAGATGAATAAGAAACCTCGGTTGGACATCAAGCAAGAAGATATAATGCACCAGCAGGTAATACAACAGCTTCTTCAGAGGCAGGACCCCATGCAGTTCCAGAATCGTAATCCCCAGCTACAGGCTTTGCTCCAGCAGCAGAGACTGAGGCAACAGCAACAGCAGCAACAAATCCTTCAGTCAATGCCACAGTTACAGAGAGCTCACCTGCAACAACAGCAGCAGCAACAACAACATATGCAAATGAGGCAGCAATTACAACAACAAGCAATGCAGCCGCTGTCTTCCATGAAGCGCCCATATGATAGTGGTGTTTGTGCCCGTCGTTTGATGCAATACCTATACCATCAAAGGCAGCGGCCGAATGTGAGTTCTTCTGTTTGTTTTTTGCCTGTGGCAAGATATAATTTGCATTATTAACTCTTATGGGAGCAATAATTTATTTGGCTGAGTTCTATTTGAGATTTGTTATATTGTTTTTATTTTTCCACTATTCTTTCAAGTGTACTTCTCTTTCAGGTGTTCATTTTCAATTTGGCTATCTGAATGCTTGTACTTGATCCTGTAGGCATTTGGTTGCAAGATATTGATGGATTAGAAGTAATATTTATTTTTCCTATTTGTCCCAGGATAATAGTATTGCCTATTGGAGAAAATTTGTGGCTGAATATTACTCTCCTCGTGCAAAGAAGCGGTGGTGCTTGTCATTATATGATAATGTTGGGCAACATACTCTTGGCGTTTTCCCCCAAGCAGCTATGGTAAGTTTTTGCTGTGTTGAATTTTGTTTTTGTTTTTCATCTTTTTGATTGTAGCATGGGATCATGACTTAATTCATGCTGATGTCCAATTGCACATTCAAAGTGCTGATGGGTTGCGTGATCCTATTGTGTTCTAGTGGTGACTCTGAAAAGCCTATGTTCTTTAAAGATCTTTGGCTCAGATGATTATGGTGACTTAGAAGATTATTTTGTCCTTGCTATTTTATGCTTTTAATGCATTGGTGCTTTTTGACATGTAAATAATGTTTTATGAATATATCTTTTGCCAGGATGCATGGCAGTGTGACATATGCGGTTCTAAATCTGGGAGGGGATTTGGTAAGAAAATGATAATAATATTATTCTTTTATGCTGTGCTTCATGATTTTCCCCCTTTCAGAAAGGCATTTTGTATCAAGGAGAGAGTGATAGAGAGATGTGATGACAATTTCACTTCTCCGCTTTATCGTTTTAAACTTTTGAGTTAATGTAGAAATAGTCTTTGCTCTCCTCCTGATAAACACTACATTCTAACTGCCAATTGCTGAATTTCTCGTGGTTGATCAATATTGATCATATCTAGCAATTGTTAAGGGCGATAACATAACTTTTAGTAGAAAGTCTGTAACACTAAATAAAAACTTAGAGTCAACTATCGGGAAGCATATTAATTAGGTCAATGGTGAAGGCAGAGCTGCTACAAATAACAATTATGCACTCTACTATGTATCTGCCAGTTATTTTCTTAGTATGCTTTTTTCGTGAAATATCTGATTTTGTCTTCATGTCAATCCAAGAGCCTGTTTTTTTAGCCAATAAAAATCTAATCATGTCTGTGTTATGGGTTTGATTAACAGAGGCAACTTTTGAAGTGCTCCCCAGACTTAATGAAATCAAATTTGGCAGTGGGGTGATTGACGAACTTATGTTTTTGGACTTGCCCCGTGAGTATAGATTTTCTTCTGGTCTAATGATGTTAGAATATGGAAAGGCAGTTCAAGAGAGCGTGCATGAGCAGCTTCGTGTTGTTCGTGAGGGTCAACTGCGGATCATATTTACTCAAGATCTGAAGGTTATAAATTCATTATTATATTAAGGGCTATCTTCTGATTGAATCATGTATGATTAATGATGTGCTAAATCTGCTTTTCCTATGCAGATATTATCTTGGGAGTTTTGTGCAAGACGTCATGAGGAACTTCTTCCTCGAAGGTTGGTTGCACCACAGGTATGGCTCTACATACCACAGTAAAGCTTTACTTACCTCATTTTCTCTACTGCAATGTTCAGAAAAATAATTCTTGTTGAATTTTCAATTACATCTAGTGATCACTTTTTTTATCCTTCTTTTAAATGGTTCCTCTACCTGTTTTCTTCAGCTGGTGGTTAGTAGTTTTGTTTATGGCTACGATTAGTTTATCATGGTGAGGTGGTGAACTTTATCTGATTAGTTGTCCCTCGTGTCTCCTATTACATATTTTATCTCCTTGCATCTCTACATGCATGCTTTGATATTTATTTATGTTTTGTGCGCTTTAGCGAGTGATGCCGAATTAAGCAATGAAGCAATGTGAACGCGTGTGAGGAATGCTAAAAGCAGTGGAAATTACCACCTTGAAAAGGATAATTCTGCAATTTTTAAATGATTGTTTTGTTGTTGAACTAGAAAGCATTAGATGGAACTAGAATCTAACATTGATATTTTTCTGATTACAAGATTGTGATTTCAATGTTGTCCCAAAACAATAAAAAGAAATGAAAATTAGCAATCAATATGTTACACGTTATATTGCAAATGCCTCTAAAAAATAGGGAGGTATATACTGGCAGGGCCATATGAACTTGATCAGAATGAGGATGATGCGGGATTATTTTGGAACCTCCATCCTTTAATTCTCACTGTTGCAGGTCAGTCAATTGGTTCAAGTGGTTGAGAAGTGCCAGCGTTCTATTACTGAAAGTGGATCTGATGGGATATCACAGCAGGATTTGCAGACAAACAGCAACATGTGAGTCAATTGTTGGTGTCTAGTATTGCTTTTTGTAGGCTGTGAACTCATTAGTGTCAAAATTATGCCTTTGTTTTGCGCTATAAGGTTGTTAACAAGTATGAGCATTTTGGAGTAGTGCAGTTTGAAAATTTCTTAAATTTTTCTTTCCCCCCATGGATTAAAATTGTCTTTTTTCATTACAAATGAGGCTATTAAAGAGTATGAACCTCTTGAAGCAATGTGAGTGTATAATCTCTCAGGCTTTCTTTTCTTCCCTTGAATTTTCTACCATGATTTAATTAGGTATTGTTAAGATGGATAGGATGGCCCTGTGGCACAATGCTAGTTGGGCATGCTTTTTTTAAGGGAAAATGATACAAATCAACAGATCTAAAATATGACCTCAATAAAGATGAAGCTGACGTTATTTTGTGTCAGGGTAATAACAGCTGGGTGTCAGCTGGCTAAGACTTTGGATTTACAGTCTCTGAATGACCTGGGTTTCTCAAAACGATACGTGAGATGTTTGCAGGTACCCTTGGAATGTCTAAATTCATAGTTTATTATTCTGTGTTCTGTGATGAGAGAGAACTTCCTTTTTTATCAAGTTTCATTAGCTGTTTTTTTGGCTGCAATGATTTTCAGATATCAGAGGTTGTGAATAGCATGAAAGATCTGATGGATTTCTGCCGGGAGCGCAAAGTTGGGGCACTTGGTAATCTTTTGTGTTTTTGGTTTTGATATTACATGATATTGGATTATGTTTGGTTTTCCATAATTTTTTTCCCTCAGGCCAGTTGTCTCTCTCATCTACTGGTCATAGGATGATGTGTGAGGTCGTTAAATCCTGATCAATAAGAAATGAAAAATAGAAAATATTCACTAAAAGAAAAGCGATGAGGTGGTGTGATGATCCAATACACATGCCCCTCTTGTGGTTTGAACTGGTCTATTTTCAACATTTAGCAGTGTTACTTCTGCTCTTTATTCTGATTCTACACCTTTATGCAGAGGGCTTAAAAAATTATCCCAGGCATGCAACTGCTGCTAAGCTCCAGATGCAAAAGATGCAGGAGATGGAACAGTTAGCCAATGTTCAAGGTCTGCCAACTGACCGAAACACACTCCATAAGCTAATGGCTTTGCATCCTGGATTGAATAACCAAATCAACAACAATCCTAACCTTGTCAATCGTGGTGCTGCTTTAAGTGGATCTGCGCAAGCTGCACTGGCACTGACTAACTACCAGAATCTCCTCATGAGGCAAAACTCTATGAATTCAACCCCTAACTCACTTCAGTGTGAAGCATCTTCCTCCTTCAATAATTCAAACCAGAGTCCTTCTTCACACTTTCAAGGTGCCACTGCTGCTTTGCTTCCAGGCTCGATGCAGAATTTACCTGTCAGCAGTTTATCAAGTCCCCATCTATCTCCACAGCAGCAGCAGCAGCAACAGCAACAACAACATCAGCTACAACAACTTAAACAGCACTCATTAAGTGCAAATAGCCTACCACAACAAAATAATTTACGTGGCTCCCAAACCAATCAGGCTTTACCTCCCCAGATGCTCCAGAAACTTGTTCAGGAATTGTCTAATAACAGCAGTGGAGGAGTTCAAACGCAGTTCCAATATGGACCCAACCCTAATACAAGTAATGGTCTGGGTTTTGGAGTTAACTGTCCATCAGCAACTGGAGGAACTTCCAATGTTTCAGGAAGTAACAGACCTGCTGCTCCTAGCAGGAGCAACAGCTTCAAAGCTGCTTCAAACAGTGATTCTTCTGCAGCTGGTGGCAACAGTGGATTCAACCATAGAACGTCTGATATACCTCAAAGTCTCCATCTGCAAGACGTGGTTCAGGACATTGCTCGCGAGTTCAACGACAATGGCTTCTTTAATAGTGACCTTGATGACTTTCCGTGGAAGGCATGACTAACATAACTTGGCTCAGCAATGGGCATTTCTGAGTAAACAAGTGTTGAGCAAATTATCTCTGTACAGGATATCTTGAATACCTGCTTTTTTCGATATTGATGCTATCTGTTGTGACATGGTGCTCTTGTACTTAAGTAGGCTTTTAGAAATGTTATTTGAGAGTTTTGTGTCACACCTGCAAGTGTAATCTATGGGACAGTTTGTCAGCTTCGTATTTATATACTACACTTACTCCACTGCTATGTCTCCCTGTTCTGTCATCCGCGTGTCTTAATTTATTTCGACGTTGAGGCAGAATTGTAGTTTCAACGGGAAGGATTATTGCACAATTTCATGAGGCTTCTCACAAGGATTTCAGCTTTGCCTATTTTCTTCGTTTTAGGGGTGATCACAGAAAACCAATGGATGAAATTGGCTTCGAGTTCCAGGGGGTGGTTATGACACGATGGAAAAAGAGGATAAAATTCAATGATTTTGAAAGATGAATGATTAGTCTACAGAGTATTCTCTTGGAAATTGGTTGAGTATACAGTGACAGAAAAATAAACTGATTGATTTCATGTTTCATTGATAAAAAGCCGTCCATTGAAATTTTTATTGGTTAGAGGGACTTGATAATTATGGGTACTATATAAATTTTGTACAAATCAAGTATTGGTACTTTGATTTAGATTCTTATCACTAATAAAATTTTATATGGGTATTACCTTCCAAAAGAAAAATTAATTGCAAATCTCTATAGTTGTATATAATTTTAATTATGTTCTTGTAGTGTTTTTTCCGTCATATAAAACTATAATGGTAAAAAACAGTACGAGTGAATAAGTGCATGTTCTTTTGGAGATTGATATTTTGGTAATTTCCACAATTAATGTTATCAAACAAACAAAAACTCCACACTCATGGGAAAAAAATTTAATACTATCTTAAAAATTGTGGGTGTTGGAATATTAATCTTCAATGCAGTAAAGGCAAAAGCCAATTTATCATAGACCGTGGCTCATCAAACCCTTAGCAAAATTGGACTTTCTTAATGTTAGATCACCATTGGTACTAACCATTTCTTATTGAAGTTTGAAAGTGCATGTTTAGGTGAAAAGCATGTGTTTTAGCTTTCTAAGGTTTTTAATGAGATGTTACTATCTAATAAAATGTACGATAATTAGAGGAAAAATACTTTAGTTCCAATTTATAAGAATAAAAAGGATATTTAAAATTATGCTAGCTAAAGAGGGATAAAACTTATGACCCATACAATGAAATTGTGAGAAAAGATTATTGAACACATGTCGAGATTGGAGACTTGCATTTCAAACAAACAATTTAGATTCATGGGAGAAAGGTTCACAACATACACTACTACAGATTTAACTATATATGACAATTGTTTTTTTTTATATATATAACAGTTTTTAACCGTTATATATTGGACTGATATGTGACAGTTGTAAATTAGAAACGTCATCTGTAAATCACATATATGTGACGGTTATTAGTTAAACTGTAATATATGTCGAAAACATATACGATGGTTGTTCGTTAAAGACCGTAATATATCATTATATATGATGGTTGTTTAAAAACAACCGCCAAATATTTAGACAAGTTTTTTTTTTTTCAAAACTAGGACTTATTTTGCTTGAGCCCCATATGTATATACGTAAATAATAATATATGTAGATAGATGAACTATCAGAGAGCATTAGCAAAACAAAAGCAGATATGTATATATATATATATAGCAACAAATGAAATTAAAGAGTAGATCTATATTAGCTATCAGATCATTGTCATGCATATATATAATAGATGCACATAATGGAAAGGCACATATCAGATCAAGCTAACTAAGCAAAGAAATAACTATAAATACATATATATATGTATATATACACAGTATGG
>JBAGKO010000008.1:3145834-3159217 GCA_037177275.1 Acacia concinna
TGTCGGGGAAATTTATAAATTAATACTAGGTGAAATTATGTCTGGTATACAAACATGTAATTATAGCACATAAATTGATATACATACGTACATCAAGACTGACTTATCTTTTTTTTTTAATGAACATTTAACTATATTAATTCAAACATGATAAGATTATTCAGCATAATATAGCAACCCAAATGTTTCATTATCACGATCCACCCTAAAAAGACTTCCGCAGATAAAAAATGAAAAAGATAAAAGAATGAATACACACACACATCTATTTTTCCTAAAAAGACTTCCGCATATAAAAAATTAAAAAGATAAAATAATGAATACATACATACATACGTACGCACGTACATACATACATATATACGTACATACGTACATACATATATACGTACATGCGTACATACATACATACGTTTGATTACATGTGGTTGGGATTGAATCCGGATTAGATGCCACATAGGGTACTAACCATACCACACAGCCTAGAAGCCGTTGGTCACATACATATATTATTAAAGGTAATAAATTTGTCTTAAAAAGCAGGGTGAAAATGACAATATCACCAAATCTTCTAAGAAGAATTCTTGTACGAACCCTGTTCGCCACGTCATTTGTAGTTTAACCAATTAAAATATAATATCTCAGTAAACATTAATCCTAATTAGTTGTATGCGATTTTTATATTATTATTTTTCTCAAAATAAATAAATACATTAATTAACATTTCAAAAACAATAAAAAAGGTGAATTTTGTGAAATCTTTTAATTTTATTAATATACTAATTAACATTTAGGAGGTGTCAAATAATCAGTTGAGAGTTGTTGTGTTTTAATTGATCATACTACAAATGACGTGGTGAATCAGGTTCATACAATAATTTTTCATAAGAAAGAACACAAGTAACACATGGTAATAAGTAATAAATATTAGATTTTTTATTCTAGATTTTATTTATTGCCTTTAATTTGTTGGAATTTGTTTTTCAAAGAGCAGCTTCAAAATTTAAACTCAAAAAAATCAAGAAAAAGTTTTTGTTTGAATATTTTATTAATAAGAAAATCCAACATATTTTTATACACATATAGTATTTATACTATATTAAATCTCATACACAAGAAGTATCAGTACTTTATAATCTAAGTCATTCTTACTAATAAAATCTTTAAATATGAATTTTTTGCATCCATATATTATTATATGTTAAGAAAAAGATAAACTCAAAATCAGACCAGAAAGGAAGATTTTCTAGGAAAAAAAAAAGAAGATATGTTTCTATGAAGAAATAAGAGTGCCAAATGTAAGAACTTCTCTGAACACACAGCACTGATCACCACACTGCAAAGGCATTATAAAAGGAGACTCATCTCTCACTAATTTCGCCCACAGTGACACAGACCAACATATATCGGTTTCTTGACAGCTTGGATTTCCGATCTGTCTGAGGATTCAGGTTCCTTTCAGAGGCAATATATATGGCTTCTAATTCACCTCAAGTTGTTGACTGTGAGAGACTCAACATCACTGTCTTGCTCGTGGACACTGATGCCTCCACTCTCTCCGTCAACGCTGGTTTTCTCAGATCATGGCAATACAAAGGTTCTGTAATATTTACTTCCTAAAACTACGTACCATGTTTGATTCAATTAAGATTGTCTCTGTCTAAATCACTTGAGTTTATTCGAGTCTCATCAATCTCCTTCATCTCTTCAAAATACTATTATTTCATGATCATATGTGACTCTATATATCCTCATGTGGTCAAATTTAGTTGTGGTTGAATGTGTTCTGTTACAAAAACCTGGATCTTTGATTCTTCAAGGAGTTGTTATTATGTGACTCTTTTGAGAATGACTTTTATTTCATCTCACCTTGATATCTGTGGTTTTAATTAACTACTTCGTCTTAGTTTCTTTCATGTCATCGTATTAACATAATGAAATCATATAATACATATTTTAAGGCTAAAATGATTTATGAGGTTGAAAAAAATCATTAAATTATATATTAAAAATTACAAACAAGGGAAGGAAATGGAGATCTCCATTCGCTACTTAGCTTGAATTACTATTCAGTAAGTCCATGCTTACCATTTCTTCTCCATACTCTTTTTCTCTGTCTGTTTTGCTTTTGTCCTCCATCATCAAATATATGCCGACGAGTTGAGTTTAAGACTATATTATGTACATCACAAGTAGAGATGTATCTAAATTCAAAACATAAAGTTAATAATTTACTCCTCTAATCCTATAGAGAAGATTTTTTTTTTTATCTTATTTATAAGTCATTTTATTAAAGTTTTAATATTAATATATAATTTTACCCTTAATTTATTATTGTGTTGACTTTATTGTCATTTGGCATTATATACATACATATATATATATATATTAAATAGGGGTAGAGTTGAAAAATTGTTGAATTTCATGACATAATTAATAATTTAAAATTTTTCTTAGTTTGTGTGAAAAATGTTGGAAGTGCTATATATATAAAATTAGAGGAGTAATTATTTTGCTGTTTGTTGATGCAAAAATGGTCAGAATGTAAACTTAGTATATATTTCATTTCATTAAACACCAATTTGAATTCCTTTGCTTCTCAAAGCACAATTACATGTGTTGTTATTTCATTTACAACCTTCTTCCCTTAATTATATGATATCTTTAAATCATTTTCCAATTGAGTTAGATTTTCCATATCTTTGCGAGATCAAGCTGATTTTACTCTTTTTATAGCTTATTATTCCTCATTGTTCAATCAGTGCATTTACTCAATTGTAAGATGAATAAAGGGTTTGCTTTGAAACTTTCAGTTGCAACTGCTACAAGTGGTCATGAAGCTTTGAAGGCTCTGAGGGAATTCAGAGGCTTCTTCGACCTCGTCATCACCGACCTTAACATCCGAGGAATGAATGGTTTTGAACTCCAAAAACGTGTCAAACGCGAATTCAATCTTCCAGTAATCAGTAAGTGTATATATAATAGAACTCATTATTAACTACTCTCAAACTTGTTTAATCGAAGATGGCCAGCTAGCTAGGGTTAAGGTTCATACAGCTAAAGTTAAAACTTCTTAGCGTTAACTTAATTCCTATAAATGTAATTCCTATAAATGTGTATATGTGCGCAGTTATGTCTGGAGATGGGAGGCATCTGAAGCATGGAGCAGCATATTGCATGGTGAAACCAATACAAAGAGAGGAATTGAAAAATGTGTGGCAGTATGTTCTCCTTGGGAAGAGAGAGAAACTGAGAATTGAGAATGACAAAATAGTATCAGTAAGCGAAGAAGAAGAAGAAGAAGAAGAAGGAGACTTGACACCACCACCAACCATAAATTCAGCCTGGCCTAAAGAGCAAAGGAAGAAGTATTGTAAGAGAAAGCGTAGTGAGGTGATTGAGAATGAAGAACTCATATTCTGTGGTCCAAAGAGATCCAAGATCTTCTGGACTACTAATCTTCACCGTCGCTTCTTGTTGGCTATAGACCACATTGGAATGGACAGTGAGTATTATTAATTATTAATTCCATCTTCAGCAAAAACTGAGATGTTGAAGCTGCAAAACATTAACAAATATTATTATCAGGCAGTGGAATTCAATTAATCAGTTGAAAACTAAATCTTCTTCCCAATTAGTAAGACAACAATACAATCTATTGTATTTAATTTGGAATTTTTCATTTTTAATTAATTCTTCATACAGGGGCTGTTCCAACGAAGATTCTTGAGATCATGAACGTGCCAGGTTTGACCAGAGAAAATGTTGCCAGTCATTTGCAGGTTTGCTTCATAAGTAAAAAATATAAGTATTCTCTTCAACTGTGCTTTTTTTTTTTGGACAATATTGAATGCAAAGCTTAGAACTATTTTTCATTTATCTAAAGATAGAAGACATTTAACAGATTTACATGAATGTTGCAGAAGTATCGAATGTTTTTGAAGAAAATTGCAGAGAAAGGAATCCTTGAAGGATTATCAGAGAGAGCCCTAAGGTCAAGGTTTGCTATGGGTCTTCCCACAGATCTCATCAGAGGCCTCAAAAAGAGTGTCAATCATTTTCGTCACCATGAAATTTATAATCCAACAACCGTACCTCTTCTCACCAATCAAACCAGACTGGTTCAACCAAACCACTGTAAGACCAATCATATTTACAAAAACTTTCAACAGTCTCATTATCATGATCGAGAAAATCATCATCTTCATTGCCCTATTGTGAATGGAGGATGGTTCATGACTTCTGGAAATGCCGTCAGTGCAAATGGCTTGACGAGTAACTATAACTCAACTAACTATGGCCTGCAACGAAGTCCTTGGACTACATATAATAACTACCATGGACCTATTTTGAATAACAATAACAATAACCATGGGATGGTAGTGCCTTATGGAACTGATCAGCAGAACAACAATGCTTCTCTTACATTTGGTGCGTCGAATCGAGTTCATAATGTTGGTTATACAGGTCATAACAACAACAACACCAACAATAGGAGCGGCAACAATATATTTAGCTTGTCAAGTAATAGAAGAGCTTCAAATATTGCAAACATATATGCAGGGCTTCCACCTTTGCCTCAACAGTCAATTAATGATGTTAGGAATAATACTGGTAATTGTAGTCAGAAAAGTACTGTCGCTTCAGCGAATCAGCAGGAAACTGACCAAATGGATGATTTTAATGAACTTTTCCTAATGCTGAACGACATGGTTGTTCCTGATGAGGTATGAAACACACATTTGCATTAGTAGTAGTCAATATTATGCACAATAGCTTAACTCTTTTGAATGCGCAATGAGCTAAGTATATATGGTGTATTTCTTAACTATAATATTGATTGTAGTTTCTTGGTTATCTCAAATCAGACTGCTGAGAGCCCTCATGCTGGTGAACGTTCAAGTTCTAACATTCTTAGCTCCTTCAATGTTGAACACTACATTGATTTGGTCTGTGTTTGTTTGCTTAATTATGTTTTCATACATTTGGCTTACTTTGTTTTATGGTTGAGTTTGCCTGAATGAGTTAAATATATTAATTAAGTTGATTGTCATTATTTGCAATAGTTGCTGGGAGATGATGATCATCATGTGAATGCTCAAACAAGTGAAAGAAGCATCAATGTTCTACCAAACAGGTCCTTATCTTGCACCAACGAAAACCCTAAGATGGTTAGTATAACTTTCCTTGTTTCAGATGAACAATTTCTAACTGCATAAACATTTGTGAAGGAGAAAGAGAGAGGACTATTCTCCTCCAAAATCTTCACAGGCAGTATCTTCAATAATTATGACATTTCTTATATAGAGATTGGATGGTATACAATAAGCTTTTTTCAGTCATTTCCGAAATGTGAAGCCAGTTTATTCAATTGTGATGTGATATTATTTGAAGGTGGCGAAAAATGATGTATCCACAAACGACAAGGCTAATTCACCATTAGGCAACTCAACTATTTCTCAGGAGCAAGAGGCAAGCCGTCTTATAGAAAGATGTGTTTGTTAATTGGATCGATTAATGATTCGAATTTCAGGAAAATGCTAATCATATGGATTTGGATTCATTTTTTTATGTAGGATTGGGACATGGATCTCCTTGAAAAATTGCTTGGTGCTACGGATCCCAGCAACATGAAACAATGACAATGCTGTTTCTTTCAAGAATTATGAACTTGATGCAAACCATATGAAACTCATAAGATATAGGAGTAGTAGATTTCATATAAATAGGTTTTATTAGGCTTCATTTGAAAAAAAAAAAAAACTTTTCTGTCCAAAAAAAGAAAAAGACTTTGTGTGTGTAGTTGATAATTGAGAAGATAAAATATTGTGGCCTTATGAGTAACTTGGATTGACGTACGAGGTGTTGTGCTTTTAGATAACAATTAAAACCTATCAAGTTTTAAATATGATATTGACAGATATGAGCCAGCTCTATATATTTGGACCATGAATGAGCAGTTCCTACCTAATTAATGTGTGTGTGTAGAAGAAAATATCACTGTTAGTGCTTGAAAACTCTAATCTCATAGAAATCAAGTCAGCAATTATAAAGGTTCAATTTCATCCTTTATTTTATTTCTTCCATGCATATTATACACACACGCACGCACGCACGCACCGATTTTGAGTTCAGATTCTCTAATAAAAATGAAATTTCGGGTGTGTATATATAGTTTATCATGTTGTGTTTATTATATATATAATTTTGCGGGGGAGATATATATATATATATATATATATTTGAATGCATGTAAATAAATAGCATAAGTTCATGCACTTCTTGTTTGAGTAAGCTAAGTCTGTCTCTCGCCTCTGCAGAAATTTGAACATATTCTGTGAAAGATGTATATTTTAAAATTAAACATAGGGTGTGTTTGGAATGTGGTAAATGCCTAAACCCATCTGTTTAATCCGGCTTTCAGTCATAATAAGCAATCTGATATAAATGGCATGATTTTGGAAAAATTAAATTGTCCATTCATAAATGGAGAAATATTGGACAAATTCTTAAAATGGACATAATTAATCCTCAATAATTGGTCTATATCTTGCCTTTCTCAGTTCTCACTTGAACCTTCTTCAATACTACTAGTACACAATATAATCATGGAGGGAAACATACATAGCCGTTGGAGATTCTTTGTTTCAACCTCCCGTCATCCAAATATAACAACTCTCGATCTATAGCCGTGAGAGATCTCATAATCTCATTAAGATTTCTTCTGAGTAGACCAAAAGATATAATGAAAATATTTGTGGGTATCGGAGATTCTCTATGGATAGATTCTACGTGTTTTTTCCCATCCTTGAAGGATTCAGTATCAAGTCATGTTCTATATATAACGATATCCATGTATATATACTAATAATATTGCTCCTTTTGATAAAAAAATAGCATTGCTCCTCATATAAAATAGAAAATAATACATTCTTAATTTGTAGAATTTTAAAAGTGTTTGTTAACGACTATTATGATTTTTATTATTATATTGCTTTACAAATTTTATTCGACTAAATTTATTCTGTCTCATAATTGCAATTTGAAAAAAAAGAGAGAGAAGAAGCTATAAAACACTAGTTTAAAGCTAAAATTAAAATGTTGCAGCAAATTCCATCATATGTAAGAGTTAGACCAACAAATTCACAATACAGAAAGTGACTTGGCCAGAGTTTAAGCTCTTATGGCTTTCCACAAGTTTCAAATCCCACAAACTGAAGCTCCTCAATCCAACTTGGACAAGATAAATTTAGTATAGAATAAAATTAATTCTTCAACTCCAAATCAAAGCTTCTATACTATAGATTCATTGGAAGCCATTTCTTGAATTTTAGCTTTTAAGTCAATGGAATTCAATAACTCAATATCATTAATGATTGAATAAATAATGTTTCCCTTTCTCTGGTGGATGAAATAATATTACATTTGCGTTTCTTAATACTGCTAACTAAACATATTTGGTAAATGTGTTGTACTGGCTCGGTTCTAATGTAAAGACCTAATTATTGAGTTGATCTTAGTTTTAAGTGTAAGATTTATTTTCCATTTTTTTATATTTATTAATATTTTCTTAATTTACTCCTGTTAATGTTTATAAGCAATCATCAAGTAAGAGAGAGATGGTGGTCGAAATTAAGGAAGATGATTAACATGTTTTGGAAAATATATCATGTTAACTAATTTCCTTAATTTAATTAAATTAGATAAGTATGTTTCACATTAAGGACAAGTAATTAATTTTCATGTTTCTTTTTCATACATGATCTGAATCAGACTTTGGGTGTATAATGATATTTTTAATTCTTTAACATATTATCTTAGATTGTGAAGAGAGATACTGCTTAGCTATAAATTAGTTGGACAAATATTTGCTTCCTTTGTCAGAGCTACTTCCATATATGAGCTTCATTTCTTATTTCTCACTTGCCTCACACAAACATCATCAACCTTCTACATCCATATATTGAGGAATTTATAAACCTTGTTTTTTATTTTCATACCACTCATTTCCTTCCATATCCTTTCCACCCTGCTCGTCTTTCTTTTCTGCCTGATTCACGTTCAACTTACATAAATCATGTCTATAGCTGTATACTCCATATTTAGTGCATAAAAGATTAAGCCCATCATATTCTAAGTAGTATTCTTTGTCATCCAAATTGAACCCAACCATTAATTGCTTCCCTAAGTCCACTAACACACATTCTATCATAGTGACCTCAAAGATGACAATATGTATTTATATCAATTTCAATTGTTTCACCTATATGATTTCCTATGAAGGTTAATGTCTTTGCATCATAGTATTCCTCTGGGAACTTTGGCATACAAACCCTCTATCAGTGCAATGACCATAATGACTCTTGCTTGTTGGAAATTTGGTTCCCAATGAGGCATAGTCAAATAATGATCATATACCATCCAAGGTCCCTCTATTAGTGCAATGAAGTAATCATCCCTATTTGAAAGCTTCACCATATAGAATCTATGTCTAATGTTATGAGATTGATGACCCCTTTCTTTGCCTACCATGCTTGTAGCCTTAAATAGAGTGCCTGATATCCAACACTCTTATCCAGAAGCTTCACAATAACTGACTTTCTCTAAGCTTTATATAATCTTTTATTTGTTTTTTCTTACAAAAGAGAGGGTAGGAAAGTTCCTTGTAGGGCCTATTATCATTTTTCCAAGTAGTTCCTCATTATCTAGCTTTGTATTATACTGAGAGGAGTTTGAAATTTCATCGTCAGAAGGAGGATCATCTTTACTCCCCATCTTATCCTTTAAATAATCACTTTTGTTGATCAGTTCCTTTCAGTTTCTCAATGTAAAAATCTCCTTTAGTTCCTAGTTTTGGCCAATGCCCCTGACTGTCATTAACTTCAACCCCCATAGCTACATTTTTAATCTTCTTATTGATTCAAACTAGACATTTATTCTCTTATGGTGATGGAGGTACGAGAGACGGTTTCTTCCTTAGAGAATAGGCTTGTGATTAATAGGCTTCTATGGGCTCAAGGCCCAAAACTTTTAAGAGAGGCTTTCTTTTCTCAAATCAAACAATAATTTTCAAGTTATGAAGATTAATTACATCTGATAAAGAATTAAAAAAAATGTACAAAGATGTATGGAGCAAGTTCAATCAGGAGGATTTAATTTATGCCCCAAATCCAAAGAAACCAAGCAAGAATAGATTATGTGGAATGCAAAAAAAATAAGTAGAGAGAGCTTGTTTGCAAAACAAAACAAAAAGAAAAATCACTACAACTCAACAAATGAATGTAATCACTAAACTATCATAATAAGAAGTGAATGGTATAGATATGTTGTCATTTTCTACATTGGAATGTACTATTCTCACTAGTTGTAAATGATTCTCACACCAATTTGGATGTGTTAGTTAATGACCATTTATCTGAGCAACTAATTACTCCAGTTTTGGATTCGTGGTTGCCATTCTCAGCCAATTATTGACTTTGTAGTTGTCTCTTCTAACAAAATATCGTCTTTAGAATTCAAGTGAGTCCTGGAGAGATCTAATTGGGATCTAGCAAAGCCATGTACCTTTAAACTAACTCCGTTTTACATCCCCCTCTCTTTATAAGTCAACATGGGTAAAATTGTCAAAGCCTCATTTATTACCCTACAAGTGACTTATATTTTGAAACAAGCTTTTTGACTATAAGTGACTTATAACACCAGCATACTTAATTCTAAAATAGAGGATGTTGTTATCTATATGCCAATTTGTAAGAAATACCAAATTTTTACCACAATGAAATGCTCTCTTTGGTTCTTTTTATAATCAAATTTCTTTTTCAATGTGAAAAGCAAACTAATGGTTAAGATTGGTTAAAAATAATGATTGTGTCAAAAATATAATGTCATGTCTTTTTTTAAATATGCCCCTATTTATGGAAAAATAAGTTTAAATTTTGAGAAAATAAAAGAAAGTTGCTCGTATTAAGGACCAAGCATAAGAAATAAAAAAATTTTCTTATAAAAAGGACCCTAGGGAGTAGCATTTTTATTTTTTGTAATCTTATTTTGATTTATATATCTTGAAAGTACTAAAGCATTATCTAATTTATAATTAGTGACAATATTTAGTGCTATTAAAGTTTCATTTATTCAAGGATACGAATGGAAATAGGTTAGGTCAGGCTTTGGCTAAAACATACCTAAACCTATAATAGAGGTAAAAGGCCTGAGCTTGTGCCTGATCTTGAATGCAAGATTTTTTTTAGGCTTAAGCTTGAACCTTCACAAGATCTGGTCGAGCCTGAAGCATTTGTACAATGTAGGCCTTTGAAAATGCTTCATATTGCAGGCCTTAAAGATCATAAGTAGGCTTTGAGCTTACCAAAATCTACATAAATATAGGCTTTTGGTAGACCTCAAAGCCTACATGTTTCCAAATTATAGCCTTTAAATGGGATGTTAGCCTATACAAAATTACAATAAAGTATTTTATTATTACAAAATATTTCTACCAAAATTCAAACCTAACAATATTATCATTCAAAATAAAACCTTATTATTATTAAAGAGAATAGTAAGGAAGCAACAATAAACAGTTAAAAGGATGTTTCAAAGAAAAGTTTTCGATAGATTTTTTAGTAGAATGAAATTATAATATAAATATGATTATATTTCTTTAATGTGTAAATAGGCCAGGCTTGAAGGCTTACATACTAGACTTTAGCAAAATAGCATGGTTATTTACACATTTAGGCCTCTAAATAGGCCTTAGCTTGACTTTTTTAACAAATAGGTCAAGCCAAGTCGTAGGCCGCCTGATAAGGGCATGACTTATTCTCATCCCTATTTAAGGGTTAAGGGGCTTAAATGTCCTGAAAATGTTCTTATATGGGCATTGGGCACCTTACATTTTTTAGGAGGAAGTTTAAAAAATAGGAGAATTTCATTCTTGATGGATGGAACCCTAACTTTGAACGTTAACTAACAAAGTCTAACTCTAAAATGCATACATGACTAATGATGTGACACCAAATATGCCAGCTCATCATCTATGGCATTCTCATCACTTGCTCTCCCTCTCCATCTATAATGAATCATGAGCAGCACTAACCACCCGCTGAATCATGAGCAACACTAACCACCTGCAGTAGCGGTGGCGGTGGGCATAAACTTGATGGTTCACACTCTTCTCCTCTTCCTCCTTCCTTTTCTCAGATACATAATTGGGCATCTTTTGCAAAAGATGCAAAGATAAAAGAAGAGCAAGAAGAAGCCACTAAAGGTCAAGCATAATAATCACATAAATTTGTCTTTTCTCCAAGTTTACCCATTTCATTTTAGGCCAAATATGAACTATATTTCACTTATTTAATAGTTCCTACTTCAAGAACTTATTATATTTTCTTCATCTTTATGCAAATGTTTCAATCTCTCTCAATTCTTTTCTCTTTCAACAAGAACCAATCCCAAAGAATGGTTTCTCTCCGAGTAAGCCTCATCATTTCATTTCTTTATCTCAAGATTCAATTGTTTCCCTTAAGGGTTGCTGATAGAGTTAGGGCTCAACAATTTTCAATTTGTTGAAGTTTTAAATTACAAAAGCTTTTTCCTTTTTGCATCTGGAAGAAAGTCATGTTTAAAGGAAGGGATGGAAGACAAGAGCGATGCGACGGTGGTGATGGTGAAAGATTTGGTGTGGGTTTTTTGCATCAATGACTTTGTTTTCTTCTTCATTCCTCATCTCCTCTAGAAGAAATCTCTGTTCCTTCAAGCTCGACTTATTGATTTGGTTTTGATTCTTGTTGATTGGAAATTTCTTGGTTGCGATGATGATGAGAGGGAGTGTTTTTTTTAAAACACTTTTATTGCAAATTCTAAGGAACATGATGGTGATAGATATGCAATGCAGATAGCGACGAAGGGTGTAGTCTTTTTTTAAAAAAAGAAAAAAGAGTTTTCCTAGCTTGCAAAATTGAATTACAAAAAATGGTGAGATACTGCTATTTGACTTGTTAACAGAAAGGTAATATTGCCCTATTTTATTTTTTACACTTCTAAGCATATTTACCCCTTTAAAAACTTTAGGGAAAATTGTGTTGAGATCCCTAGTAAGGGAATATATGTCAAAGAGATCTTGTGAAATCAACAAATTACTGTAAGGGCTTTTTGGGACTTTTCTGTCATTTATTCCAATTGGCAATTGACAATATTACCCTTATTATTTTCAACAAACAATCACTCTCGCTCCTTCTCGACTTCTGCTTCCTCTTTCAACGATAAAGCTAGTCATACCCAATCAGTCCAACATTAAGCCCTTGAACTTGGCAGTCAATGCGATATGAGGGGCCTCACCAAGAAACCATTAACGCTAACAAAGTCAAAGAAGCAAGTGGAAGAAAAGAGTAAAAACTCTATAACCATTATGAAGTAGTGATTATCACATATCAGGGAACCAAGGATGAACTTGTTTAGATTGGCTAGAGATTTCACTCACCTTCTCAACATAGTGGTTCTTCTCCTCAAAATTCGAACTACTAAGATCTGTGCAAGTCTCTCTCTCCTTTTTAAAGTTTTCATACTTTTGTTTTCCCTATTCATCTTCAAACTTTGTAATTAGTCTTGTCTCTTATTCCATCTACATGGGTTTGTGCAGAAATAGAGATAAAATGTAGGTGAGTGTTCTGTTTTAGAAACTGCCTTACTTCTTCTCATTTTCTAATATGAGGCTATCAGTTCTTATATCCTAAATCTAATTGGATAACTTTAGTATCTTATGAGTCTAGGTACTATTCTTTTCTCAATTATAGGTCAAAATTAAGTCATAAACTTATGGATTGCTATATAGCTACTATTAAATCTAAAATTAAGTGGTTTATAATCTATATGATGTTTAGTAATTGACGAAAATAGTGAACATGCTTCTTTGTGTTAGTAATTAATTTAAATGTTTGAAATATGATAGGAGTATCTTAGAGCTATTTCTCTTGCTATTGGTTTATTCTTGTGGTTGATTATTAGTTTGAGTCTCATTCCATAACACATTTACACAATAAGGTTGATCATGGAAACATCCTATTATTGAAAATGTATACCCTATGTACTGTAAAATCCTCTCAGTCATGATATTCTACATACCATTAATTACACTTTCGAGATTTGGTATTCTTATCAGAAACTATTAAATAAACTTCTTGAACATTTTTGCTCACACACTTTATTAATAATATTGTTTACTTATGCCTCTAAAATGACATTTTCCTCATATTTTAGATGACAAGTCCCTTTAATGTTTGAACTAGTATATCATAAGGCTGAGATTTATGTATCTTTTTCATTTTCATAGCACATTACTAAGGGAGAACATCATTACTTGTAGGATAAATTAAATTCATAGATAACAAA
>JBAGKO010000008.1:3159317-3174153 GCA_037177275.1 Acacia concinna
TTCAGGACCAGATACACTATGAATTGCTCACTTGGTTCCATGTCATAGGCTTTAAGTTGGGAAGAGAGATATCTCATCTTCATGATGTGTTGCCTGACTCCATCTATACTTGTAAGCTTTATTGCACATAGCTCTGACATGATGAAACCACCCATCTGTTTGTCAGTTGGCTTGAATTACTTGTCAATGGCTTCAAGCATCTCCTTAGCAGTTTCACATTTCAAAATTCCTCCCCTAATGCTCTTGTGGATCCTGGTTTTAATAAAGGACATGCACATGCGATTGTATTTCTCCTAAAACTCTTGCTGTTCAATCTCTCTAGCAGTGACTTATCAGTAGGCTTGGGAGGTCTAGGTTTCACCAAAACAAAATGTATGTTCATGAAGTCAATATGAAAGAAATGTCCTCTCTCTAGTCAGGGTAGTTGGTACCGTCCAATACAAACATAGCACTGGAGTCAGTGACAATGTTAAAGAAAGCAGTTGCTATAAGGTGAGAGTCAGATTAGCTCACAAGATAACATAAGAATAAGAGACATTCACAAAGCTGTGCCTTAAATACATGTTATGCATAAATGTAAACATGTGATAAATATATAAATGCGTATCACTAAATTCAACCTATGGGCAATGAATTTAGCATAGCCTTCATTTACCTCGAATTAGTGAGTCTAAAGCGTACAATTCATATTTCCTAATACCTGTGGGCAACTTAGAAAATATAATATCACTTATCCCACCCTAATTAAATATTTAATTATAATTGTCTACCTATGGGAAAATATCAATAATAATTCCATATTTAATTACAATTGATATTTTTTAAGTCCATAATGTGATAATATTGTATGCAAAAACAAACGGATCATGTGGCTATTCCTTGATAAAAGAGGGCATGCTTATCACAACATATCTATTTAAATGCATTAAAACCAAATATGCACGTTTTAATAGAGAGATTAATTCATTAATTTTAAACACGAAGGTAAAAATTAATTAATTAAGGCTCTCCCACTGTTTTATGTATCCATAATTTGTTTAAGGATTAATTTTGACATTTATCAATAAAAAACAAATTCTGTAAGCTTTAATGGTTAAATAATCGTCTAAATTAATTTTCCAAATTTTAGACAATTAAATAACTCATAAAAATTCATTTTTGAAATATTTTCCTCTTTATGAAAAATGCCAAAGTTAATCTATTCAATTAATTTAAACAATTTTCAAATGGTTATACTTGAAAGGATACATAAAATTAATTTTGAAAACAGTGAAAAAATCATTTTATTTTTGACCCAAAAATTCATGTATGAAAAAATTAATTGGCCCATTAGAATAAAATGGTTACTGTCCAAAAGTCCAGAAAAATAAAAATTAGAGCCCAAAACATGCAAGTAGAAAAAGACCTTTTTTTTATTGTTGATAGCCTAAAATGCGCTAGCAGTAGGGAAAAATTTTTTATAAGGCCTAGCGTATCTTAGCCCAAAACCGTATCCGGCCTGCCTCCTAAATTAGTGAAATGCGCATTTCACTATCACTGAAAACGACATCGTTCTGTGAGCTCTAACAAGAGGGAGACTTCAGTGATCAAAACGACGTCGTGATGCCGAAGACCAAAACGACGTCGTGCTGCCGAAGACCAAAACGACGTCGTTTTCAATCATCTCTACCACCCATTTACTGAGAACCCTACCCAAACCGACCCGATACCTCAACCAGACTTAGTTGCCGCAATCAGAGGCCACAATTTCGACATTAATGGCATCGATCTCAACGGAAAACCATAGGTTATTATGATTCTCAATGTTTTCTCACAATTTTCACGCAAATCAACAGTAGAATCAGAATCAAACACAGATTAAAAAATCGCAAAATTTCTGGGGTTTCGATGACAGAAGGATAACACAAAATAATAAAGCAAACATATCTCATAAACAAAAGCCAAAATCATAAAAGATCTCTATACAAAATCGCCGTCATATATCTTAACGGCAAAGAAAAATGAAGATACAGACAGGACATATGATCGCAGCAAAAATAAACATGAATTAAAACCAAATGAACAAAACAGAGAGCATAACCACAGATTTTTCCTCCAACAACAAAGGAAACGCAACATCAAAATTATATTTGATGAATCTAAAATATATCTCGCACCAAATCCCCAAAGATGTGAAACAAAAATTTTCATGAAGATATGAAAACAAATTTTTTAGAACTTCCGGATGGAAGAAAGGAAAGATAATACAATTTTAAAATAATTATAAAAAATTATCTCTGATCCAGAAGATCATCCTCGATCAAAATTAGAAGGCAGAAAATCAGAGAACCTATCTTTGATACCACATGTAGGATAAATTAAATTCATAGATAACAAATATAGAATAATTTATCTATTAATAAATACAATGAAAGACTAAATACCTCTAGCCATTGCTAATTGTTGATCAGGAACTCAAATTACCAGATGAATGAACAACTACAAAACAAACACTAGTCAGTTTGTCAGGACTTTCTGACTGACTATAAGGCATAGTGATGGGACTGTGTGATAGCCGTGGCCAGTCAAGGAACCTCAAGAGACTGTTAGGGTTTCCTTATCTAATGCTCTGTATTTTGGCTGTGAACTTCTACTTGTGTGTTTTCACCATCAAAAAACTCACTTAACTAGCCAAAACTAAACTATAATCTTACTGGGCATTTTAACTGACTAATGGGCCACACTCAGAGTATTTTAACTACCTTAATTTATAACTATATGATATAATAATATTAATTAAAATACTAACATTACTCACTTGAACCAATTAGACTCATACATCTTATGTCTTCCTATAAGTTAAGAGGTTTCATTTTATTTTGAGCCATATTACAACTAATAGATGAAAGTTTTTTGCTTTTATTAGACACATTTGAATTATCTTTACACTTTTCAAATGTATTGATTCCTTGACTTGTTCATAAGGTACTATTCCATCCACAACATTTTAATGAAGCTAATTTTTGTTGGAAGTTCAATTGGCATAGTCTAGTAAATAAGGTACCATAAAGTTGTGAAACATACATATAACAAGGATGACAATACTTTCAAGCATTATTTCTTCTTTTGGCATGCTTCTTGCTAGCCATTTTGATACCCCTTGAATTCACTGTAATAGAGGTTAGAACTTAGAAGTTTATTTTACATTGTTGTTGTTCCTTTATGCATCAAATAGGATTAGCTGACTCATTATAAAATTAAACTAATTTCTTAAAACCTAGCTAGGAATTACAATGATTTAAATTGAATTGAATATGTAGATACTGAAATTTTAATATTTTTGTATATGTCATTTGTTATGCATATATGTCATTGACTTTGTTTTACGTTTTTCCAAAGAAATTGCTTCCTTGACATTCTTCAAACCTTGAAGCCACAGTTGTTTGATGAGGAGAACAAGGTTGAAAAGGAAGTCACATGAGCAAAAGCACATGGGCAAACAAAGTTATGTCTCTAGTGTATAAGAAAAGGTAGAGAAAGAAAGTAAATTAGGTTGACTTTGTGACATGTAATTTGAATGAATTGACTTTGTCACTTAGTGAAGTGAAGTCATTTTTGTGTATTTAGAATGAATTGATTTTATGACTCAATGAAGTGAAGTCACTTTTTGTGTAATTAGAATGAAGTGACTTTGTACTTAATGAAGTGAAGTCACTTTTTTGTAAAGATCAAGTACACACTCTTTGTACGAAAATGAGCAATGCAATGATTAATATTATTTTGATGTTGACTACGTCTTTCTACATTTTATTCAAGCAGTTTGTATACTAATTTTTTTGAGTTATTAGTTTTGTTATTATTGACATTTACATACTAAGAAGTGTATGCGAGTCCATTGACAACTACATAGGCAATCATTGACAACCCCAGGCTCCGTTTGGTACGAGATAATGAATTTTGATAGATTGAGATTGGGAATGAGATTAGAACAGAGATTGGAGTTTAAAATAACATTTGGTACATAGTAATAATTAGAGGTACTAATAAAAAAAATTAAGTTTTTAATTAATTATAAATGGAAAAAAGAATATTCTACCCTTAATTTGAATCATTTATTCCCTTTCTGCTTCTCTCCTCCTCTTCCCTATTTCTCATTATTCGTTTGGGGTTTTCCTGATCTCAATCATGGCGGAAGACTCAATAGCAGTGCCTCTATCTTCATCTTCGTCTTCTACTCCTCTTGGCTCATCCATGATCTCCATAGTCAATAAGCTCCAGGACATCTTCGCTCGGGTTGAAAGCCAGTCCACCATAGATCTTTCTCAAGTCACCGCCATTGGTAGACAAAGTAGTGGCAAGTCTAGTGTCCTCAATGCCCTTGTCGACTGCGACTCACTACAACAACAACTATAAGACCAAGAATTCGAACCTAAAAATCCTCAATTTGAACCTAATCAAATCTCTCCACCAAAAGAAGAATCCTCTCCGATTGCTTATGTGGACCCTACTACGACGATCGCAGGAGAACAGGAGCTTCGATGGATCTTCATGGATGACAATGGATTCTCTCAGTTTCAAGTTCTAAATCTGTCTAACAGCAATTTACTTAGCGTCTTTGGTGATGGGGCACGAAAATTCAACGACGACATTGGATATCTATTCAGGCCAAATCCTGAGGAGGCAGATTTCAACCTGGATGCGATTTTGAGAAGTCCGAGCTACGGAAACTTGGCAATGGCAGATTCAACGAGGATGTTGCGTGATGATGATTGCGAGCAAGATAAGTTGCTCTGTTATGCAAATTTCGCTTCTTGACAGAAGAATATTATACATAAGGAATTTTTGTCCACGAATTTTGTAATCTCAAGCTTAAAAATGCAAAACCAGGGGAGGTGGCTTTGCAGGAATCCCTCATTTGTGGTATTATTAATCCTTGACCTAACCTCAATCTATCATACCAAACGATACAAATGACCCAATTTTTATCCTAATCCCTCTCCTTGCCCATCATTCCCTCATACCAAACAAGGCCTAGGGGTTTTCCTTAACAACTTCTTTGGATTGTTTAACATGATAGTCTATAAAAATATGGCAACCTAATAGTTATAATTCACACAAAGATACATATGTATATATATATTAACAATTCCAACAGAATGGGTTGACAACCACGAAGGCGTCATGAACAAGTTCATTACAAGTCTATTACTCTTTTTCCCCCACGATTGATGATATCATTGACTTGAACTCTTCATAACTTGTGCCTTTATTAATGGTTCTTGAACTCACAGTTCCACCAACATAAGTTAGATCACCTGCTTCACTGACTACAAACCTTCCCCATACATGAAGGAAACATAGCAAATTCTTCCCTAACATGATGGCCATCACCATTGTCCACGTACACATTATAGTTGTTATTAACAAGTTGTGCACAAATATTAACAACTATCACTATCCAAATTAACAACATCTTTTTGACTTCACATATCAGCAATCCTAAGCATGTAACTTTCAAACCATATTGATACACTCCCACTTTTAATGCATAAAATGTGTACCTAATACCAAAAAAAGTCATACATTTCAAATCATTATGAATCACCCTTCTTTCATAACTAAAATCTTTAAATATCATACAGTTGTCATTAACAAGTCATGTACATGTATTAACAAATGTCGTTGTCCAGATTAACAACACTTGTTGACTTCACAGATCAGCAATCCCAAGCATACAACTTTCACACCCTATTGATACACCCCCTACTTTTAATGCATAAAATGAGTACATAATACTAAAAAAACAGTTACACATTTGAAATCATTCTTAATCACCCTTCATCCATAACTAAAATCTTTAAATATTACACAGTTGACATTAACAAGTCATGCACCTGTAATAACAACTATCGCTAAAGCCATTAACAACCCATTTTCCCTTCCCACCCACCCGTGCTGGAACTTCAAAATTTCACCCCAGTCTCTATCCCTTCCCCCTTAAATACATAAACAAAGCATCATCAACCAAGAAACAGAGATGACAAACTCAACCCTAACCAAACATCTTCAAACCACAATCAACACTCAATATGTAGCACACAAATAACATTCAAGTAGTAAACCACTATACCCACTCAACCTTCCCTATTTATCAATGAGCAAACCAAAAAGTTAATATCTTTTTCAATCTTTTAAATCAAAAACAAGATTTCCATCTTTTCACATTATAAGTGCAAAAAATCATTCCAATTAGATGAAGATAATAGGTGCAATCGAACAGACTTCATATCTTATTGTTTACTCTCTATCTTTCCCTACCTCAGCTCTTCAAATCCCAAGCTTCGTTATCTTCCGTTTATGTTGTCCATTTTGGTTCTATCCCCTTTTTTCCATTTAGTTTTGTTTTAAACATTAAGGGCAAATGGGTAAATGAACAATTCGAATAAATAACATAAAAGTCCCAAAGGATCTCACAGCAATTTGTTGATTTCACGAAACTTCTTTAACATATATTCCACTACTCAGAACCTCTACGAAATTTTCCCAAAACTTTAAGGTGTTCATAGCCCATACGTAAAGCTTTTGGGACATTTAAGCTACTTGACTCTTTATTCAATCAGCATAATTTTTTATTTAGAAAATTTTTTGAACTGTTTCATTAAAGAGGAATCGAGTTATTTCTATTTAACTTTTTTTTTTTGGAGTAAACTCTACTTAACCATATTTGATTAGTTTATTGTATAATTACATTTAGATATTGTTTTATACTTTTTGCGATTTCGGGCAAAACAAATATACAGTTTTATGATTATTTTATTAACATATGTAAGCTCTTAGGGTATGATTTTTTTTTTTTTAAGTTTGTCTATTGATATATTAATAAGGCAAATTGATCAAGATCCTCTGAAAAATTTAGTATTTCCCAAAATACTACTATAAAAATAGTACGTTTAACCTTGTTCCATTGGGGAAATGATTGTTTATTGCGACAACTCGGTTTTTTTTTATTTCTATATTGTTAGTATAATGGGAAATACTCAAGTTAACTGGTGCCACGTGGTTGATGATCTCGCCGAGTGATCTAAACGCCGAATGAACTCTATTACCCTTTTTGGACACGTGTCCTGCTGTTTCCCGGTTGGAGCCGGTTATGGATGAAAGAGACATTTTGGTCGAATTAATTTTTTTTTTTTTGCTAAAAGCCCCTTTATCCGCAACCTTTAGGTATCGATTAATCTAGAGTTTGCCCAGAATGGGCTGCTAATGATCGAATTCAGAACTTAGAAGGCGGGGGAGGTGCCTTATCATCCCCTTTCTAATCACTTATCATCTCCTTTCTAACCAACCGGCCACTAATCCTTCGACTTCGTCGAATTAAAATTTTAATGTTGAGATTTAATGTGTTATTTTTTTAATTCTATATGTAGAACATTTTTCATCCAAATTAAAGAAAATTTTAAATTTTATTAACTCTTTTATGAAATTTAACAATTTTTTGATTCTACCTCTATTTAATATATATAATTAATATATGTAATATCAAATAAAAAGAAAGTCAACCCATTAATGAATAAATAGTAAAATTGTATATTCACATCAAAATTTTAATGAGATACCTTATAAATAGGATTAAAAAACCATTTTTCTCTATCTTACGTATAGAATGAAAGGAGTATAAATTTAATTAAAATAAACAAATTGAATTGGAAAAATGGGAAGAAAAATTATTCTATAGTAATGATAATCTATTTCGTGGGGAAAAAATAAATAATGATGATCTATATCTTTTAACAATTAACATTTGTTTATATATTCTTAAATTAAAATTATTATAACATTTTATAATATATTAAATATTGATCATTAAACTTTTTATTTAACCACTAATGGATCAAGTTGATTGCAGGCTAAGGTTGTAGATTGCAGGCCTATATTCCTGCAAGCCGAAATAATTTTTCGATTAATCCAAAAAACAATATTTTTAATCGGCGGTGAAGGAAAAATCGGGTAAAAGAGGGAAAGGTGAAAGGGAATGGAGAGAACCCAACTCCTCCAGTCGGTCACTCCTTCACTGCCATTCCCGCTAGCTATATAAGCACGTTTTCTGGGTTTTTTTCTTGTTCTCTCCCCTTTAATTCGATAATTACTTTTTTTCGCCGATTTTAGTTTGATAATTTGGGCGAAGTTTAGCTTTTTCTCCAGCTCGCGTTGCCGATGTGAGTAGTTCGCTCCCTCTGATTCTTCACATTCAAATGATTTTTTACGCTAGTTGCTTTATTGCTTCATTGGGTTCAATTTCAATTACTAGTGGTCGATCTCACCATTGTGAAGCCATCTTTTCATTTTCCCCTTATAGTTGAAATTTTTGTTTACTGCTCTTGATATTTTTTTGTTACCAGTTATGTGATGTTTGTTTGACTTGAAGTTTTTATTTTTGCGGACTGTGGACCGGAAATTCGCACTTTGCGCATTCGATTTAAGCTCTCTGGTTTCATCGCTAGTTTTTTATCCTGTCAACTTGTGTGCTTAATGTTGCGGCTTCATTTAATAATGGATTGATTCATAGTTCTGTTCGTACAATATGGCAATATGATCGCCATTTGGTCGTCTGAATGTATGAAAACTTCGTATTTTCAGTTTTGTGGTACTACTTATGCGGATTGTTGTCTAGATTATGAAGAATTAGGGTTTTTTGGGCGTGCGTGTTAAATGAACTATGATTTTCCCTACCTCTAAGTGGGAAATTTATCATGGTTTAGTTCCTGCGTCTGTTTGTAATATATGCTTTTATACCATAGCTTGGTTTTTGTTTATTTGTTGAAGTTTGTTTATCGCTGATGCTAATCCATACATATGTATTGCCATTTTTATATCAGATTCATCTCAGAAAGTGTACAGATTCGAGGAGGTTATAAAATTATTGGACACACTTGGTTGCACAGGAGTTCATAGATTTGACAGAACTTGTTATTGACTGGGTTGAGGTGAAAAGTTAAGGAAAAGAAGAAATAAAATCAGGGCAACTTGTTTACCCATTAAGTCTTTTACCCAGAGCTTGTGAACTTTTGAAGAGAGATTATATGGGTTTATGTCTCCGTTCTAGTGTGGCCATAATATTCTAGTTAGTCTATGCTCTTAGGCCTGGCTCCGGAGAACATAGAATCCATTAAACAAGGGGCAATACCCCCCATGGCACCTTCTCGGGTGGCTGGAGCGTTAGCCCATTCATCATCAAGTTCTGGAATATTCTACCAAGGAGACGGGCAATCACAGAATGCTGTTGGATCTCACTTAAGTTCTTGTTTTGGTAACACATCCAACTCATTTCCTGGAGCTGGACATTCAAATCTGGGTCCAGTTTCTGGTGACTTGAGTAATGTAATGCTAAACAGTGTGGCAAATTCAGGGCCAAGTGTTGGAGCTAGTTCATTAGTCACAGATGCAAACTCTGCTCTATCAGGGGGACCCCGTTTGCAGAGAAGCGTAAGCAATAACACAGACTCATACTTACGTTTACCCACATCACCCATGTCATTCTCATCAAATAATATTAGTATTTCGGGGTCATCTGTTATGGATGGTTCTTCTGTAGCACAGCAGAGCTCTCATCAAGACCAGAACGTTCAACAATTGCAAAAGAATCGTGAGCAAATACAGGGTGCTTCTAGTGCAACATCTTTGTCTGCAGCTCAAACTGGCCCAGCTCCACTGCCAGGTACACGAGTGCCTGGTTCTTTGATACAAGATCCAAATAATCTATCTCAGATGCATAAGAAACCTCGATTGGATATCAAGCAAGAAGATATGATGCAGCAGCAGGTAATACAACAGCTTCTTCAGAGGCAGGACCCCATGCAGTTCCAGGGTCGTAATCCCCAACTACAGGCTTTGATCCAGCAGCAGAGACTGAGGCAGCAACAGCAGCAGCAACAAATCCTTCAGTCAATGCCACAGTTACAGAGAGCTCACTTGCAACAGCAGCAGCAGCAACAGATGCAGTTGAGGCAGCAATTACAACAAGAAGCAATGCAGTCGTCATCTTCCATGAAACGTCCATATGATAGTGGTGTCTGTGCCCGTCGTTTGATGCAATACCTATATCATCAAAGGCAGCGACCAAATGTGAGTTTTCTGTTTGTTTCTTGCGTGTGGCAAGATGTCATTTGCATTATTAGTTCTGATAGGAGAAACAATTTATTTGGCTGCGGTTTATTTGAGATCTGTTTTATTGTTACTATTTTCGCACTATACTTTTAAGAGTTCTTTCCTTTCAGGTGTTCATTTTTAATTTGGTTAACTCAACCATGTGCTTGATGGTTTAGGTATGTGTCTGCAACATATAGATTGATTAGAATTATTATTTATTTTTCCTACTTGTCCCAGGATAATAGTATTGCCTATTGGAGAAAATTTGTGGCTGAATATTACTCTCCACGGGCAAAGAAACGGTGGTGTTTGTCATTATATGATAATGTTGGGCAACATACGCTTGGTGTTTTCCCCCAAGCAGCTATGGTAAGTTGTTGCTGTATTGACTTTTGTTTTGGCATCCTTTTGAACTTTTTATAGTAGCATAGGATGATGCCTTAATTCATGCTGACGGTCAAATGTGCATTCAAAGTTTTGACGGGCTGTGTGACCCCATTATGTTCTAGTGGGTGACTCAAATGGCTATATACCTCAATGATCTTTGTGTCAGATGATTGTGGTTGGTTAGAAAATTATTCTGTCCTCACTATTTTGTGCTTTTAATGCATTGTTGCCTTTTGACGTGTAAATAATCTTTTATGAATTTATATTTGGTCAGGATGCATGGCAATGCGACATTTGTGGTTCTAAATCTGGAAGGGGATTTGGTAAGAAAATAAGAATAATATTATTTTCTTATACTGTGCTGCAGGACAAAACCCCCCCCCCCCCCAAAAAAAAAAAAAGAAAGAAAGAAAGAAAGAGCATTTTGTATCAAGGAGAGTGAAAGACATGGGACAACCATTTTACTTGTCCGCCTTACCATTTTAAACTTCTAAGCTTAGACATAAAACAAATGTTAAGTGGGAGATAGTCTTTGCTCTCCTCGTGAGAAACAGTAAGTTCTAACTATCAATTTCTGAATGGAATTTGTGATCAATATTGATGATATCTAGCATTTCATAAGTGCGATAACATAATTCTTAATTGAAGTTTGAAACTACCAAATAAAAACCTGAGTCAAGCATCGGGATGTATATTAATTAAGCCATTTTCTAATGGTCAATGGTGAAGGTAGAGCTGCTACAAATAACAAATATGCACTCTACTTTGTACCTGCCAGTTATTTTCTTTGCATGTTTTTTTTTTTTTTCGAAATGTCTGATTTTCTCTTCATGTCAGTCTAGAATCTGATTTTTTTTGCCAAGAAAAATCTAATTATGTCTACGTTATGCATTTGATTAACAGAGGCAACTTTTGAAGTACTCCCCAGACTAAACAAGATCAAATTTGGCAGTGGGGTGATTGATGAACTTATGTTTTTGGACTTGCCCCGTGAGGGTAGATTTTCTTCTGGTCTGATGACGTTAGAATATGGAAAGGCAGTTCAAGAGAGCGTGCATGAGCAACTTCGCGTTGTTCGTGAGGGTCAACTTCGCATTATATTTACGCAAGATCTGAAGGTTATATAATTGTTTTTATATTAAGGGCTATCTTCTTATTGAATCATGTATGGTTGTGTTGAATCTGGTTCATATGCAGATATTATCTTGGGAATTTTGTGCAAGACGCCATGAAGAACTTATTCCTCGAAGGATGATTGCTCCACAGGTATGGCTCTGCATATCAAAGTAAATATTTACTTACCTCGTTTTGGGTACTCCTATTTGCTTCTGGGACTAGGATTTCCTTGATGAGCTTTCAATTTAAACCCTATGAATCATCATGTTATGTTTGCAAATACCTCTCAAAATTATGGTGATATAAACTGGTGTGGCTATTTGAACTTTATCAGAATGATGATATAATGCTATTTTGGAACTTACATCCTATGATCCTCACTGTTGCAGGTCAGCCAATTGGTTCAAGTGGCGGAGAAGTGCCAGCGTTGTATTACTGAAAGTGGGGCTGATGGGATTTCTCAGCAGGATTTGCAGACAAACAGCAATATGTGAGTCAATAGTTGGTTTCTAGTATTGCTGTTTGTGCAGGCTATGAACTAATCAGAGCGTCAAAATTATGCCTTTTTTTGTGGGCTATGAAGCTTTTAACAGGCATGAGCATTTTGCAGTAGTGCAGTTACAAAATTTTTCCCTTCCCCCTTGGATCAAAATTATGTCTTTTTCATTTTTCCCCCCTTCAATTATCTACCATGATTTAATTAGGTCTTGTTAAGCTGGATAGAAATTCCTGTTTCACAATGCTAGTTGGGTAGATCAAGAATATATGCCTTTTTTTTCTTTTGAGGGAAAGTGTACAATCAACAAATCTAAAATATGACCTCATTAAAGAAAGCTGACGTTATTTTACATCAGGGCAATAACAGCTGGGTGTCAGTTGGCAAAGACTTTGGACTTACAGTCTCTGAATGACCTGGGTTTCTCAAAACGATATGTGAGATGTTTGCAGGTACTCTTGGAAACTACAAATTCATAGTTTCTTGTTTGGTGTTCTGTGATGAGAGAGAACTATATTTATAATCAAGTCGTTTTATCTTAGTTTGTTGCAATGAATTACAGATATCGGAGGTTGTGAATAGCATGAAAGATCTGATGGATTTCTGCCGAGACCAGAAAGTTGGGGCACTTGGTAATCCTTTGTGATTTTTATTTTGATACTAAATTGTATTGGAATATGTTGGTTTTTCATTTTTACCCCTTTCATGCCAGTTGTCTTTATCACCAACTGGACATGGGACGATTGTACTGAGTTCATTAAATCATGATCAACAAGAAATAAAAAAATATAAATATTCCCTGAAAGAGGGAAAAAGAAGGAAACTTTGGAAGCTTTAAAATTTGTGAATGCTGAGGTGATGTGATTGTCCAACAGATACGCCACTCGTGGTTTGAACTATTTTTTTAACATTTAGTCTGATTCTTCCCCCTTTGTGCAGAGGGCTTGAAAAATTATCCTAGACATGCAACTGCATCCAAGCTCCAGATGCAAGAGATGGAACAATTAGCGAATGTTCAAGGTCTGCCAACTGATCGGAACACACTTAATAAGCTAATGGCGTTACATCCTGGATTGAATAATCAAATCAACAACAATCCTAACCTTGTCAATCGCGGTGCTTTGGGTGGATCTGCACAAGCTGCAGTGGCACTTACTAACTATCAGAATCTCCTCATGAGGCAAAACTCCACGAATTCAACCCCTACCTCACTTCAGCGAGAAGCTTCTCCCTCCTTCAATAATTCAAACCAGAGCCCCTCTTCACACTTTCAAGGCACTTCCGCAGCTGCTTTGCTTCCAGGCTCCATGCAGAATTTACCTGTCAGTGGTTTCTCAAGTCCCCATTTTACTCCTCAGCAACAGCAACAGCAACAGCAACAGCTTAAACAGCACTCATCTATTGTGAATAGCCTACTGCAACAAAATCATCCACAGGGCTCCCAAGCAAATCAGGCTGTACCTCCCCATATGCTCCAGCAACTAGTTCAGGAATTGTCGAATAACAGCAGTGGGGGAGTTCCAACGCAGTTCCATGCTGGACCCAACCCTAACACAAATAATGGTCTGGGTTTTGGAGTTAACTCTCCATCAGCAACTGGAGGAACTTCCAATGTTTCAGGAAGCAACAGACCTGCTGGTGCTAGCAGGAGCAACAGCTTCAAAGCTTCTTCAAACAGTGATTCTTCTGCAGCCGTTGGCAACAATGGATTCAACCAAAGAATGTCTGATAGACCACAAAATATCCATCTGCAAGATGTGGTTCAGGATATTGCTCGCGAGTTCACCGATAATGGCTTCTTTAATAGTGACCTCGATGACTTTCCATGGAAGGCATGACTAACATAACCTGGCTCAGGAATGGACATTTCTGAGTAAGCAAGTGTTCCGCAAATTATCTTTGTACAGGATATTTTGAATACCTGCTTTTTTCTCATAATGATGCTATTGTTGTGACATGGTGCCCTTGTACTTGAGTAGGGTTTTAGGGATTTCATTTGAGGGTTTTGTTTCACACCTAAAAGTGTAATCAATCTATGGGACAGTTTGTCAGCTTCGTATTTCTATACTACACTTTACTTCCCTGCCATGTCAGTGGATGAAGTTGGGTTCGAGTTCCAGGTGGTGGCTGTTATACGAAGGGAAGTGGAAAGAGTATAAAATGTAATATGGTTCAGGAAAATGCGTGATTATTCTACAGAGTATTGCTTTTGGAAAGTGATTTTCTTGTGCGTAGGACATGATAGGATGAATGGAATAAAAGTAAATAAAATGATTTCAATTGATTTCCTATTCTTATAAAGCCGTGGTGCAATGCATGAAGCTAGATAAATATATCTAGCCCTATACTATGAGCGGAAATAATGTTTTCAGGATTTGAACTTGTAGCCTCTGATCGCATGTTTGCTTTGAGGGTTACTAATATATCCTGTGTTAAATTCTGTACAATATATTAAAAAAAATAGGAAAATTTACATTGAGGTCCTAAATAAGGGACTTTATGTCAAATAAGTTTCGTAAAATCGCGTATTTACAGTCAGATCCTAAAGTTGTAAATTTTTGCGCAATTAACAACTCCGGGGTTGTTAATTGGGACTTGGCGGTAATAAATTCATGAAACATGGGACCTAACTGTAAATACGCGATTTTATGTGAGCTATTTAACGTAAAGTCCCTTATTTATGACTCATTATAAATTTCCAAAAAAATAATA
>JBAGKO010000008.1:3183951-3203310 GCA_037177275.1 Acacia concinna
AAAATGAGTGACATTTTGATATATTATGGGCGAAAAATGGATCTGTTTTCAATTTTTTATGATTTTTTAAAGATTTGTATGTAAAAAAATATAGGATTATTTTTTTAATTTAGAATTTTAACTTTAAAAAATCATAAAAAATTGAAAATAGTTCCGTTTTTCTCCTATAGTATATCAAAATGTCACTCATTTTATGTAGAATCTAGTCATAAAAGAACCACACAAAAAAAATATTTTAGAACTCCCCAAATTGGGAGGCCAAGGAGGGAAGAGCTAAGGAGAAAAGCCACCTCCATCAAAATTCATCACTTCATGAAACACAACGTGCATTTGAACTTTGGAGACAAAAAAAAAAGTAAATTACGAAAGAGTCTAATATTATTATTGAGTTGAGATGTAATTTTATTTCAGAAATAACCATTCAAGAGAATTGGGAGTTCAAAAATGAAAAAAAGTTGCCCCAACAGTTTAAAAAGAACTAATGTTAAAATTTTTACAGCAATGGGCAAAATTGTTACATTTTGATTATTAACAAAAAAGGATTGTTTCTAAAGAAACTTTTAGATACCCATCATCACTCCTAAGTAATTACTTCCAATGCAAAATTACCATTCCCATCATTATTTATTGTTCTAAAGAGGTACGAGAGTGGTAATAATTTATAAGATCAAATTGATGAGTTTCTCACATGTATAAATATCTATGTAAACTTAAAACAATCCAATTTATAAGATTGGACGATGAGAATTTCAGTTGAATATACAAAATACATTGTATATTCAGGTAATGTTGCCTTTGCTGCATGAAGAATGAGAAGAAAGACGAGGCAGTGGGCTAGAGAATGAAGAATCAGAATCAAAGATTGCGCCAGAAACGACTGCCGGTCTGCATTAGGGTGTTAGTAAAAGATCGGAGGCGAGAAGAAGCGTTTGGGAGATCAGCAGGTGAATATGGAAGTGGAGATCTGAAATAGGAATCTGCCAGAGGGCTGTACTTCAAGAAGCACCTTCCTGAGTGGTGTATTTTGGCACTAAATCCTGAACTAAGTGCTCTTCCCTTGACTTGAACATGAGCAATGCTGCACCACACACGCACATTAAATTATAAGTACAACCCAATGCACAAGATGGGGCGTGGGGGAGTCAGATGTATGCAACCCCCGCAAGCCAGGAGGCTGTTTCGTAGTTTGAAAAATAGTAAAAGGACAAGATAAAAAAGGCGAGAAAAACTATAGGAACCTGATTAAAAATGAATTGAAACTATAAGGAATTATAGATCAATCAAGTTTATATTGGATTTGGAAATACAAGAGACAACAACATAATTCAGCCAAAATTCAAGAATATATTTCAAAAGCCATATGTAATATAGTTCGCCTACCACAATAACAAGGTCCACAACAACAGCATTCCATTTATGTTTTGAGACAAATGACATCAATTTATAATGTGATTAGCTAATGCATAAAAGAAAGAGGAAGCCTGAAAGAAACATACCATATGTAATATAGTTGATCTGATCGTTGTTTCTGAACCCTACCCAACAGTTCAACTAGCAGCACACCTCCAACACTGAACACAGGTTCAGGTAGCTTGAATTTTTGCAAGCGGTTTTCCTGTAAACCATTCACTAAGTGGTTAAAGTATTCCCAGTTACAATCCATGGTTGCTGAATATTCAGATACCATGAAGTTGCAACTCCAAGAAAAAAAAGAAAACAGAGAATCCAACGAGTGATGCTCATGCGCACTCAGAAAAAAGCCACTATCAAGTTAACTATAATTGCATCATTTTACACCAGTGAATAAAATGGGTAGATACCAAGCAGAATAATGAGGATGATACTTTCTAGGAAGATTTGTACAAAAATCTGAAAATTCATTTCATAAGAGCAAAAACATCATGGAAACTCTTAGAATAAAGCAGATACCAAACTTGCTTAGGGTAGCATGCACATACCTGAGCCATTGGAAATTCAGGTGAAGTGTACGTCCATACAAAGTCGTGGCCCCGAAAAGCCCGTTTAGCATTCCGAGTACTCTGTAATTTCTTTGGTTGCTTTAGATAGCCCATTCTAAATCGAACAGACTTAGCTGAATATATAGGGTAGCCATTCTGAAAATATGCTGAAATGTGAACATGAATTCTAAGTCAGATGACTGCATACATTTCCTGCATAAATTAATAATATGAGTTTCATTTACCATGTAGGCAGCTAACCTTGGAATGGCTGGACATGGATCTCTTCAACAATACATAATTTGGAAAACAGCTTGTACATTAATGTTTCAGGAACAGAAGGATCACTTTCCCCTTGACTTGACCAATATGATGCCTTAAGTTCAGTTCTATCCCTTGGCTCCATTGTATTCTCAATACTTTCTACAGGGTAATTATCAGTGCTGGATGCAACAATAGCTTCTGAAATGCAATTTTGCCTTATATAAGGTTCAAGACCACATGCCAAGAATGCATAGACTTTATGATTTCTCTTGAGGCAATCCCAAATCATAGGATTCCCTGGCACGAATCTTATCGGTTCAATCATGTTGTCTACCTCAATAACATTAGAAGCAGCAGATAACTCAGGAAACTGTTTCAAGCAAAGTTGCTTGCTAAGGCCATTTTCAACAACTGCAAAATATCAAGTGTGCATTAAATAAATAATACTTGACGCTAATGAATAGTAACTGAACTTTTGTTTTGGTGGGGGTTTGGGGGGAGCATGTCTCAGGTTTTGGGTCTTAAGGCATGTCTAAATAGAACCAAAAGCTGACAAGAATAGAAAGTTTTCCTGGAAAAATGAGTATACTTCAGTTTAGACCAAAACATCACACAGAAGAGATTAATTCAAGTTAAAGGGCTTACCAAATTGGTGCCAGGAAGCTGAGACTGCAGAAACACAACCAAGGTCACGAGGGTCTTCCAAATGGGAAAGAATCTTTATTGAAAGGTCAGGTCCCAGCACACGGATAAAGTCCAGATTGTTTTCCATTTCAGACATATTCTCAATTTTCAAAGTCTAACATGAAGATAGAAACTAAATGTCAGACAGCCAGATTAATCCAAATCAATTTCGCGAGAAAAATTCCAAGTAACGTACCTTTACATCCAGGAAAATAGGGGAATAAGACACTGGTAATATTTATAAGAAATTTGGAAGGATAACATAGGCAACCTAAGAGCATAACTAAGTAAAAAACATCAAAACAAAGATTTTAAATTAACAAATTGAGTAGATTAAAATTGGGTTATAAAGTCCAAATGCCAATACATTACCGTTCTTCGATACAGTTTACACGATGAACACCGTAGGTTCTGAATGGGAAAGTCCAAAAGATGGTTTTTTTTTATAAGGGAGAAAATAAGATCTAGGAAGGCGGCAATAGAAAAACAACGAGATGGATCCAGAGAAGGGAGAGTATAAGAGAGAGGAAAGCCAAAAGGTGACGAGATGCTGTATGGGTAAGGATTGTGGCACTGGCGGTCCTTTCTGTAGCTGGGAAGTTGAGATGCTTGGGTGAAATTTTTTTGGCCGATTTTTATTTATATCTTAAAAAAAACAAAACTTCGTTTCGTTTTCATATCCATGATAGTGACCCTCACAATGATTTTAAACTTTAAATAGTATCTTAAAAGCATTTTCCCTAACAAGCGGATCACATGAAAGACTTAATTCAACCGAAGTGATGTTACAAGAAGAAAAAATGTTAGGTTAGAATAGCGGTTATAGAACATAAAATAAAAATAGTTATAAACAATTTAATTAGATTGAAATACAAATTTTCTATCACCATATAAAAAAATTTATATTTAGAAGTTTGAAAAATTAAAAAGAAAGACTATTATTTAACCCCAAAAGAAAAAATTCATCCCTCACCTCCCCTCTTTCTAACTAAACAATATTTTTTCATCTTCAACCACCATCTAATTAAAACAACCTCCAACCAAACACATTAAGAAATATTAGATTTTGAAATAATAATATTTGAACTTTATTGCGAAGGGAAAAAATGTGGACAACACTATTATTAAATAGTGATGTATTGATGATGATTAAATTCCTTATCGTTTTGTACCGATTAGACTAAAACCAATCATTTGCACGATGTCGGTTCTTAAAAAAATATGAAATCCATCATTTGGATTAATGATACACTTGCCTATGTTTGGGTGGGAGGGATGGAATGGGAGGGAAAAATTTTACAAGTTAAATTTTAAAAAAAATTAAAGAAGTGGAACTAAAAGTTTTGAAGTGTTTTTAAATTTTTTAATATTACATTTTCTCTTTATTAAAATTTTATAACATTACTTTTTTAATTTATTTAAATTCAACTCTTAAAACTTTTATTTTTCCTCTCCTCCCCTCTCCTCCCCTCATACCAAATAGCCCTTTAGAGTCTGTTTGGTTCAATGGATGGAAGGGGAAGGGAGACATTTTAATGGAGGGGAAAAGAATGAAGGGTTTGAGAAAGATTTTGTTTTACCTTAATTGGATAAATAAAAAGGGAGGGGAGAGGAAGGATTTTAATAATGTAAAAAAAATAATCAATAGAAAATAAAATAAACATTAGTCATTGTAAAAGTTTGTTAAGTGTAGCATATAAAGAAGAATTAATATTTATCATGTAATAAAAAAAATTTACCTCCAACTTTCAAAATGTGTGTATTAATTTGTTTTTCTTATTAAAAATATGTATAGAACAATAAAAATATATAATAAAGTATGATACTAACAATGTACAGTATAACACAAATCTAAAAGTGAAACAATTTAAATATATTAAAAAAGAGTAACAATCATGTGCATAGCACGTATGTTAATTAATAGAAGTCAAAATATAACATTTTTTCTCCAAATTCCTCCAATTTTAGAGGAGAGGGAGGGAAAATCTTAAAAAATTTCCCTCCCCTTCTAAAAACTTTTATTATTTAAATAAGGAGAGAGGAGCAGAATTCCCTAATTTCCTTCCTCTTCCCTCCCCTCATACCAATCATCCCCTTAATCTCATTAAAGAAAGAGGCAATTTCGGATGGTTGTTAGAATTGATTTTAGTAGGCGGTTGTAGCTAGTTTTGTATTGACATTTGACAACTTATGAATGTGTGAGCTTTGCTTTGGTATAAAAAATAAATAAAAAAAAGCTTATATTGTCATCCTACCGTTCAACTTACTCCCCAGATTCCATGCTATCGACCCCATAAAGTTATTTTGTCAGTTTCAGTAATAAAAGCATATATCAGTGAGTGTTCATAATTCTAAATTAAAATATAAAATTAAAAACGTTAAATTTTTAAATAACCAAACTCATTCATTTACTATAGGGTGAAAGGTCATTTTTTTCTAAAAGTTTTTCGGTAAGTAATTTTGCCCCAAAAATATTAAATCCGGAGTAATTTTGTTCTTGACTGTTATTCCAATCAAGTTTGACCGTTAGTTGACTAATGTGTTGTACATGTCATTTTTGTTTTACTTCAAAAGTTTTCACTCCAGAATAATTTTGCTTTAAAAATTTTCAAACTATAGTATAGCAATATTGTCCTAGCTTTAAGCCAATATTACCCTAGCTTCCAAAATAAAATTGCACTTAACCATCAAACTCAATCAGGATAATGGTCAGGGTAAAATTGCTCTAAATTTGATATTTCCGAAACAAAATTGCTTCCCAAAAAACTTTTGAAATAAAATTGGTCACCAGTAAATACTTCCAAAATAAAAATAGCCTTTAACCCTTTACTATATGACAATGGTTTGTGATTATGATAATTTTACCAACGCATTTGTCACAACATTGGCATATTTAATGCTATTCCAATTCCTATCCATTATTCTAACCTCTGTGATATCACTTTACACTCATATTATAAGCCAAAATCAACCTCTTCTATGTACATACTTAACGTCCAGTCTACAAGTTTAATTAAAATTGTAAATTTGAAGATGGAACCAATGGTTTTAATCTGGTAACGTCACGTTAATAGCTTCATACTTTAAGCAAGGTATTAAAAATCGGACTGATCACTAAACCAGTCGAGGCACTAGGTTAAGGGTCAATGGGTTAGACCAGATAACTAACCTGAGACTAAACCGATAAGAGAGTTAGATTTTAGACTTATTAATATTAAATTCTAAAAAGATTAGTTTTTTTTCAAAAGAAGGGTGAGTTGGTTTGGGACTGAACCGGTCCAGGTTACCACTGAGTCGACCAGTTCAAACCGGTCCGATTCACCTCTACAAAAATCATGGCCACTATGCCATTTTCCATGCCGAACCGTCCAATCCGTTTTTACATTTAGTGGTTTTAAGTAATATAGCAACAAGTGTCCTAAATCATTAAATTAAAAATATCAAATTCTTAAATTACAAAATCATAACCTCCATATTTAAAATTTAGATCAAACTTAATCCAAAACCATGGAAAGAAAATTTTCACAATCTTTGTAAATGACTAATATCAGTTTAATGATTTAAATTTATACTTCACTATTAATAAACATAATCTCAATCCCTATATCACGGGTTTATCCATGAAAGAATAATAATGGCATAGAATTTTAATTTAAACGCCTCACACCTTATTTTAAATTATTGTTGGTTTTTTTTTTCCCACACCGCGGGCAACCGTCACTCATACTGTCATACTAGTTAAACAAAAGAGTAACGATATACTACCTCCGTTTCTAAATATAAGACCCATTTTTGTGTCACAAAAATGGATCTTATATTTAGGAACGGAGGGAGTAGTATGTATTTACATTATCTGTACGCATAAATATTGAAGCAAACTCACAATTATTTACAGAGAATTAATTTTTTAAAAAAAGAGCCTAATTTTGTCTTGTAATGCTTATTAATTAGACGTGAAGGGGTCCCCAATCTCACTTAGGGCATATGAAGGCACAATCAACGGAGAGACCACCCTTGGAATGCGTGCAATCGATTTGGGCCAAAGAAAACTTTATCTTAATGGGCTTATTTGGGTTTTCTACCACGAAGTCTCCAACCTGATAGTGGGCCCATTCTCCAGAGTTATTCAAGAAAGACTGTGTTTGGGATTCCTGACCGTCTGATGTTGATAACTGAAATCGGACGGGCTTGATGTCCCATCCATGAACTTGGGCCAGATTACAGACCTGTCGGCCCAATTTCTTTGACGACTTACCCAATCGGAGCCGGTAAAATAGACTGTACGTGCCAATTGGAAATTCCAACTCTACCTCTCCAACAACTTCTACCCACCACATTTGCTGCAGATATGCAATACTCTCAAACCTGCAATTTCAATAAATCATTCTTAATATTATTATTTATTCTTTCAAGCTTTTAAAAATAAAAATAAATATTTTTTAAATACAGACAGACAAGGGAAAATTGCTGAATTTCCCTAGTTGAAAAATTAGTTGCCATTATATATCTAAAATTTGTTTAAAGACTCAGGTGCAACCTATATTTAGCCAGCACGAATTTTTGCACTTACATATAACCCATCTCTTTTCTACCCAAAAAAATATATAATCCATCTCTAACCATATGTAAAACGGAATACATTTGCACATAAATGAAGTTATAAATCACACAAATCAAAGACCATTCTCGATGCACCTATAATTTCCTTCAATTTTAAATTTACTATTGGTGTGTTTTTCTCTTCTTATTAAATTATTTAATCTTACTCTGTTATCACAATTAGCTTATGCACAAGGGCTAACAATGCTAACAGAATATATAAAGTGAGAGGAGCTAACAGTTCTAAAAGAGTAAAATTAAAAGATTTAACGAAGATAAAAAATACATAAATATCTTAAAAATTTAAGGAAACTACTACAAATACCTCAACAATATAATGGTTTTTCGAGATTTTATTTTAGCAATTTTCCTTTATGAGAGGTTTAAACCTAGAAACAGCCGTCAGGCATGACGCCATGCTTATGGTATTATTGCCCTTTTAAAGGCATTATATTGTCGTGTAATAATAAAATCAGCACCTTCTTCTCAGTGATCCATGTGTGTTTTAGGATTTTAAACATAATAAAGATTCATATTCTGCAACAGCGAATCATTACAAAGGGATTTGAAGAAATCTACGTTTTGGACTAATTAACGTCGAGTTGGTGACAGGTGACAACAAGCTAAGCACATTAAAAAGATGTTAACTTTTGGCTATTTGCCCTTTTTTTAATTCCAAAAAGTTCAAGTTGTGTGGATTCCAACAAATAAAGTAACAAGGTAATTATCTTAACCATCAAGCTTACTACTTTAAATCCTTCATTAGGTTCTTAGACCAAGTAATTAGCATGCTTATAATGATGAAGGCCCATGCTTTGTCCCATTTAATTAGTTTATAATGTACAATATAATTACTTAATCAGGACAGGAGGCATTTTGCTTTTCATATTCCAATAAAAACAGAGATGGGTGATTAACTATAATAATGGATGTTAAAAATATAAATAAAATAAAGTCCTTTTCGGATATTGCTAAATATTCTAAGATCAAATTGCTTGTACTCTTTACCTTTATTCGTGACCCATATACAATACATAACTAAGAATAGATTCTGCCTTTGTGCATTTTATATATTAGTTTATTTATTTAATTAGCAAATGGCTTTGTCCATTGGGCATTCTTTGTGTGATAAAATAATTAAATATCTAATTATAGTGATGGTGATGACAACTTCGTAGCTTAAACATCAGGCAATAGCAAACGTTAGTATTCCAAACTTTCCGCCATAATATCAGGGAACAATTAGTTTTTTAAAAAAAATATTTATATTTGTGACAGTACAGTCAATGGAATTTAGCTTAGGATATAGATTGTTCATAATAATGAAACATCGATTGCTTCCTTGAATCAACAAAATAAATAATTTTCTATATTAAGTTGGTCATGCATATTATGCGGATAACTCTTCTAGTCTTCTAATTCCTTCCATAAAATTTTCAATTGATATTTTCTTACAAACATTATTTTCCAACTCTCAACTGACAGAAACAATAACTTGATTAAATAAAAAAAAGTCGAAATCTAAACATTGTTATATCAGTTCCTTTAACTTGAAGATATAAAACTAGAGTTAAATTTCTCAAGTTGAAAATGACATTATCTTATTGTTTAATGTTCACCTCTTAATTCACCAATTAACAAGATCATGAGAGAGATTTTTAGGAGAAATATCTTGTAAGAGAATTTCACAAAGCAAGCGGGTAGTTTTTGACCATAGACACATAGACTTTATTGGTTCAAAATTAAACAAAACCCCTCTCTCCTGCCCAGAAGAAATAATTTTTTTTTATTGATTTTAAGTGTTTGTTCAAAACATTTTCAGAAATTAAAATAAAAACAAACAAGTAAAAGGCTATAGCTCACCTGGATTCATCAGTTGGTATATAATTCCAGTATCTTCTATCATCTATTCCAGTAATCTTGAGGGACTTGGAAGATATGAGCAAACAAACTTGTCCACTATACTTATCCAACCAAATTTCCTACACACAATATATATATATATATATAATTAATGATCTAATTAAGAATCAGCTGGTTAATATCAAAATCTGTATCATCTTCCATTAAATCAAATCAAAGTCATGGGAGAAAAGCTCGAAATTAATAAAACTTGAGAACCAAGCACTACTTGTTTATGGGCATCAGTCACTTGGAGTCTCTTGTGAATAAACGGTGTGGGACTTTCTTCTTGACACAAGAGCCCACACCATAAATACAATGGAGCTGAGATAAGAATTGGAATAACTTACTTTGGTGCCGCCATGGATGAGATTAGGACGACACAGCTTGGCGTAGATCTCTTTCTTGGTCATAGTTTCGATGTTGTGACTGGAAAGAACTTTCTGGGCAAGGAACTTGTAAGTTGATGGCAACTTGGATTCCCAGATAAAATCTGCAGAAGAGGCTCTATGAAAGGCTCGATTCACTCTTGCCAGTTTACAAATGTCAGGTGGATCAAAATTCATCAGCAAAGAAGAAATACAGCTTTCTGGAATATCACCAAGACCAAGACTTGATGAAGAAGAAGAAGATCCATCATCATGATCAGAATTTGCAGAAGAAAAAGCAGACCCCATGATGAACAGAAATTATGGAAGCTAAGAAGAGAGATCAGAATTCTGATTCAGGGTTTAATGGTAAAGGAGGAGGAGGAGATAGAGAAGATGGGAAGTAGAGAAAGAAGAAAGTGAAGAGCGTGGTTTCATATTATTCATAGGAAGGGATTGATGGATTAACTGGGAAGAAGGTTGCAGACTACAGAGGCTAACATCTCTGGTTTTGGTTTTTTGAGAAAGAGGGAACCAGGTGATCCATGAGCCCAAATAAAAATAAAAATAAAAATAAAAGGAATAAAGTGGACATTTTTTAAAAGTATATATTCCGGGAATAATTAATCACATCTACGTACCCAACTTCTTTAAGCTCTTCATGTCAAATGTTGATTATATTTTTAAATAGAAAAGAAATGAGAAAAAAGATAGCCGCCCTCAGCTACCAATGAAAACTGTAAAATATAAGTGGGATTAAAGGGATTTTTGTCCTTAAACCATTTTAGTCTTGGCCTATCGTGCCGAAATACCTTACGAAAGTAAAAAAAAAAAAGAATACATATTATATACTATGCATTATAAATTATCAAGTGCTGCAATATTATTGTTAAATATTAAAAATGGTGCTACGGCCCTTGTTAAACATTCATTATTTTAAGATAAATAGCATTAACCCCTTGACATTTTTTGTAATTTTTAGTGCTTAATTAATATAATTCTTCGAGACTTTTTTGTCATAATTCTCCCAGTTAACTAACAATATGCTAACTAATAGACAACATTGCGCCCTTTTGAGTAGTCGAGACACATGATATTATTATTATTCCTTTTATTTCTATTTATAAGACCCTGTTAACTGTTTTGAAGAATTTTAAGAAAATCTTAATAAAACTAATTACATTACTTTAAAATATTAAAATCTATCATTTTTCTTTAAATTATATTGTTTGACTTATGAACTAATATATAATGTAATAAAACACAATATATGATGTGATTAAGAAATGTAATTAGCTTTTTTTAGAATTTTTTTTAGGATTCTCTAAAAAAGTCAATGTGGTCTTATAAATAAGAACGAATGAGTATATCACTAGCTTGATGGCTTTTGATTAATTATAATCCAAAACATGTTGAATCTTAAATTAAACCCAAGACCTACAAATTTGTGGGCATGAGATGTAATATTTGTGAAAATTGGAGAATTAATGGGTAATTTAACGGTGATGGAAAAGGACGTACATAAAGAAAGATGAGTGTGCATGGAATGTTATAATGTTTGTTTGTGGGGATACCTCACACATCTCCACACATTTTCATCGTGACTTCTGTACTGTGTCGTGTGGGTTCCATCTCTTTAATTATTTCTTTTTCATAATATAATTATACTCTTTTATTTCTATGGATATCAAAATCAGTCCTATATTTTGCAAACATCCCAATGCTTTTTTATAGCTTATATTAATATATCATTACATGAAGAAATTGATAGAAATGGACAAATTGAAACTTTGTATAAAGTTATAGTAACAAAAGCGTACTTCCAAGCGCCCAAGTTTGTGTGTGTGTACACACTCCTCCTAAACCCATATTAGAAGACATTTTCAACCAAATTAAATGAATCAAGAAATAACAGCTAATAAAATTTATAAGGATAGAGAATAGGGAAAATTCCGAAACTTCAAAAAGTATGTTAATATTTTAAAAAGACGTTAAGGTATCATAGACCAAATTATGTTTTTTCAAATTCGCTGACATAAATAGTGATCGGTACGAACTATCAAATTTCATTACTCGACTTGCGAATCTCATTACTCAACTTGCGAAAATCTAACAATGTTCACGTCATGGGCATATTCCCCTCTCTCCTCTATCACTATGAGTCAGTCAGTGTCAGATAAACAGTGCTGACAGAAGGGGGAGAAAGTGATCAGCACGGACTTGCGAATCCTATTACTTGACTTGCAAATCCCATTACTCAACTTGTGAATTTCCACTACTGTTCACATCAGCGAATTTTGAGGAGGAGAAAGAGTGGTCAGCATGGACTTGCAAATCCTTTTACAAGACTTGCGAATCCCATTACCTAACTTGCAAATTACACTATTGTTCAAGTCAGCAAATTTGAAAAATCCAATTTGGACCATAACACCTTAGTGTCTTTTTGAAATGTTAACAAGCTTTTTGAGGTTTTTTAATTTGATGAGGTATTTAAGTGGAATTTTCCTTAGAGAATAATATAAAAAAGTCATATTTAAGGTTTTTAATTGTATGAATATATGTGTGTGTGTGTGTGTGTGTGTGTGGATCCGTCCGGTATATAATTGATGAGGAGTTAGGAAAAGGATTGCTTCTTAATTAAATTCATGGAACAAAATAGAGAAGCAATCATACGTAATATGAATATAAAATTGAACTGAAATATCTTATAAAATGAACAGAAAAAATGAGGCCCAGCATTTGGTAAAAATAATAAAGTATATGAGACTCAATTGGTGCATGTGTCACCCATAAGAGGATTGGCATTATTGGGTGCTATAGACACACACACACACAAGATAAGGATGCATAATACATGTGTGTTTTTGTTTCCAGAGGCTATTAACAAAGTGGCCAATTGACAGTGATATGTCTAAATATGTTATTGAAGAAAAAAAAAAAACAATCATAGAGAGTGTATGCTAATGTAACATAATATATTATTTGAATTATTATAAAAGACTGTTTTTGTTTTAAATTTTTCACATCCGTGAAATTTTCAATATATTAGTGAAGAGCCTAATAAAGATGTTATGTTTTAAAATTGAATTCTATCGCAGCTCAATGCATTCATTCATGCAAAACCAAAGCTATTTATTTATTTCAATGAAAGCTATTTTTCAGTACACTACATGGTTTGAATTGAGTTTCGCTATTTATAACTTATGATTTTCTTAAAAAAAATATGTGAGTTAAATCCTAGGGACTTATCAAGGTTAGGGACATTTAGGTTCAAATAACATTTACAAATCACAAAATTCTAAAGTTGGTGAGACTTGAACTAAAAACCATGCAGTTATACGTTAATTCCTTTACTAATTTATTATTGTAACTCACACACTCTATATCATATAAATTGTTGATATATAGCTAACAGCCTCATATTCAACACGAGATCAAACTCAAACAATATTTATAGAGATACTTAATTATAGATCATTTACCAATGAAATCCTCAATGAGATTTTAACTTATAACAAACTTTATAGTTATGAGTCAACTCATTTCTCAATTTTTTTTTAATTATAACTCACACACGCATTTATATCTTATCGATTGTTAATAACTCACAACCTCACATTTTATTATATCTTAAAGAGAGGAACTTGGTGTCGTAGGGAATAGGTCCTAACCGTAATTCATGAATATTGTAACTTGTTACAGATTTTATGTATTTTCCTGACTTTATTAATATATTCCATATATTCGACTTAGGGGTTAAATAGTGTGAAATGGTCAATGAATGATAATTGAATAATAAACTAGAGTGACGCAGTGTAGCTACAAAGAAAGGAAACCAATTTTTTTATATAAAAAAATATTGAAAGTTGAAATTTCTCATGTTGCATCTTTGAATCTGTAGAAAATTTGAAAAGATGTGCAAGCTAAATTTTGAGACAACCTCATAGTGGGTCGTTATGAACGCTAGTACTATAGAAGAAACAAAGTGGTAATAATAAAAGTAATAATAATAATGGAGACGAAAACAATATAATTAGGTCAAACTATGGTGCCCATTATCAATACATTCAATTACGTGCATCAACATATTTTATAATTTGGTCTCCTAAAAGATAAGAACTCATTGATCTTGTCCCCACTGTCCCCTTCTTTCCAATATCTACCGTATTTATGAATAACATTGTAATTGTATCTACCGTATCATCTTATAGCAATACGATTTCAAAAACAGTCCTAATCTAATCAGTTGACAAGAGCAAAAATTGATAATATTGTATTTATTTTTTCCCCCAGTTTTTATTTTAATGATTTATATTTGAAACTCTGAAATCTCAATATATTAATATAGATTTGCAGAAAGTTCTCTTCCCATTCGTTTTTCTTTTAAAATAAAATCTGAAAATCATACCTCGCTATAAGAGGTGGTTACGAAAAGCTAAAACAATCTAAGATTGATATCCCTTCATCAACGACCCCCTCCTAAACAAGAAGTGGTATAAAAAGTCAGGAGCTTGATTTTATAATAAATTAATATAGTTGTATGAAAAATTAAATCATATAGTATATCATTTAAGACGAATGGTAAACAAAATAATTCAATTGATCAACAATTATCAAAGTTGAGCATAAGTTTTTTAAATTGATAACATGCCATTCAATTTTGTCAATTTTTTAGACGAATCAACAAGTATTAAAATATAAAATCTATAAGCTTTCATCATATATATATATATATAAAAAAAATCTATAATAAGCTCCATTATTTACAAAGGAGCTGTCTGGTTTAAAGCAAAACTCTTCATTAAGTTTGCCAAAAAAATTAGAAAATAGTTTTTCTTCAGAGCTATAGATCCCTTAAATCGTGGATGAAGTATTGTGCCCCTGCTGCCGTAAGAAATTAAAGCCTGTACAGGACTTATATAATAAAAAAGAAAAGAAAGCTCGTAGAGTAAGGGTTTGAATAAAATCAATAATAATCAAAATGATGAATTGTGAATTTATGATTAATCATAGTTTAATTAAATTCTATTGATAATTGGAAAAATTAATTAATTGGCCATTGAAGAGGGAAACCCATCAATTAAGTTTGCCATTGAAAACAGCTGCCAGAACAAGAATCACATGCTTACTTATAAACAAAGGTTCGCAATACCAACAAATGATGAGCAAAATCGAGCGATTGGCCAAAATTCATATATTCATTTACGAAATAATCGCTGTGGTCACATAATTTGTTTTGTGTCAATGATATGAAAGATTTTTGACGAATTAGTAGTTTTGTTTTGGAAAAATCTATTTGGAGGTATTTATACTTTTATTTAATTTTTAATTTGGTACCTATATATTTTTTTATTCTAATTACTTTTGCCTTGTTAACATCATTAATTTTTATAACTTTGGTCTTTTATCATTGTTAGTTCTATATATGAGTTAATGGTACTATAACAAAATTAAAGCATTTAATTAGGATAGAAAAATATATAAGCACCAAATTAAAAATTAAAAAGGGTGAAGATGCAGATTTAACAAATAACTATTTTCTTAGAGGTGTTCAATACAAATAACTATCTCGTGGTGCAAAAATGGACATAAATAATTTTTTTTAGAGCAAAATTTTGCCATTACTTTTTTCTGACATGTGGGTCCTACTACTGATTATTTTAATATACTTTAGAAGGTTAAGGAGAAAATTTAACAACGAACTATTTTCTTAGGGTTAGAGAGCATTTACAAGGAAAATATAGACGTTTACATTATAACTAAAGAGATTTAGAAGAATCTAAGAAGTTAACAAATTTTGGACATTCAAATATTTGTCTTGTAAATGTTAGTATTTGTCTTTTTATTGACAAAACTTAATTTTATATTTACCAAAAGTAACTGCAGTTAAAGGCAATGGGACCCACATGTTAGAAAAAGTAACGATAGTTAATAATGTTGTCAATTTTGCTCCAAAAAAATTCTTCATGTCTATTTTTATACCTCAAAATAGTTATTTGTGCTAAACGCCCATGAAAAAATAGTTATTTGTCAAATCTGAACATTTACCCATTAAAAAAAGTGTAGGTGCTTCTAAATAAATTTTCCCTTTTGCTTATAAACAAAAGTATTGCCAGTAAATAAATAAGGTAAGACGATGATTTAAGATAAGTGGTTTATATTGGAGTTAATTCCAAAAATAAACTCATTACGATGAAAATAATATAATATAAGTTAAATATATAAAGATATTTAATTTATATATAACTCTCAAAGGAATAATATTTAAATAAAAATATCAATATTAATCCATAAATAAATAGAATATTCATGTATAAAACACATATAATGTAACAATACAGGTTACTAAATCACAGCTATGATGGACTTCTATTTTTAAAAACTCAAGACAATATCATTTTATGGTCAATAAGAAAATATAATGTGTGTGTATAATTCAACCCACTCAACCTGTTTAGTTAAGAGAAGTTGGCCGATTCACTAGTCTAACTAATCTGGTTAAGTTTTGGTGCCATGTCTATATATAAATTAAAGGTTAAATATGCAGGCTAGACTCGTAGGAGGCAAATAATAGAGTAATTAGCATGCTAAACAGTGATCACAGGCACAGCAAAGATGAAATTCCCTGAAATGATCGTGAGAGCCAGGTGGGTGCAAATCAATGGGGGCAGGTAGATTTCTTACCGAAAGGTCAGAAAAATATAAAATAAACTAAAATAGGAGGCTAGAACCTAGAATGTTGAGGCATAATGATTTATTAGCTGTATATGGAGTATATGACATATACTAAGCAAAGATTTTAATCAGAGCCCGTAATATAGGTGGAGTTTTGGGCCGAAGCACTGGACTGGGATTACGTAGGTTTGGACTAAAAAGACCTATATTTATATGGGTTGACATTTGTCAAGTCTAAAATATAACTGTTTTTTTTTTTCTGTTTTTAATTTTTTTTTAAAAAAGATTTTAAAATTTTTTTCTTCAAAATGTCAGAACTCAGAACCAAATAATAAAAAATAAATAAATGGTTAAAAAGCTTATACAACTAATAAATAATAACTAATAAGTCCACTGAAAATTTGGAATCAACCAACTTCTACTTACAAATTAAAAAATACTCCTTCCGTTCCTATTTATAAGACATATTTGGAGAATCTTAAAAAAATTCTAAAAAAGCCAATTACATTACTTAATAATATCATATATTGTGTTTTATTACATTATACAGTAGTTCATAAGTCAAACAATATAATTTGAAGAAAAACGACAAACTTTAATGTCTTAAAGTAATATAAATTAGCTTTCTTAGAATTTTCCAAAAGGGTCTTATAAGTAGGAACAGATGGAGTACAGATTAATAGTCAACACTCCATATATTACAAAAATATAGAGTGACCAACATATCAACAATCACTCAATATTAATAGTGGCGGAATTTGAAGCTTTACAATTTGAAGCAAGGTGTGAAGAAGCAGTGTAGATTAGAGTATGAGTGTTGTGGTTGTGTTAGACATTTGGACTTTAAGACTTTGACTAAGGACGAAGGGAGTGGAGGGTAGACTCTGGTGTCAAGGCTTCATTTTGGCTTTTGGGCTTATAGATTTACGGAAAAAAAAAAAAGAAAAACGATTAATCGTGAACCCACTGGGCTAGCTCACCACAGGCTAAGCCCATATGATTTCGGGCCTAAAAGATCTGTATAAAAACAGTTCCACTTTTTCCAAACCCAAACCACCTAAACATCAATGCCTTTTGACTTTAGGAAGATATTATTGCTAGATTTTGATCTTTGACGACAAACACTACTTTCCTGTGGTGTGAGTCAGATTTGGATCCCCTCCCTAACGTATATTCTCCCAAACTGTACCATTTTAGTGTAAATGAGGGCTCCAACTTAATGCTGGAAAAACGGGTCGACTTGTTTAGACCCAGTTTCTACAAACCCCTAAAAAATGTAGGTCTGGCCTAATTAAGGTGGGGCTTGGGCCCCGTTTAACTTATTCATTTTTTTAAATCTTGTATGCCTTTTTCATATACACAAATAATAATGTTTAATTTAAAATATAAATATTATTAATACTAAGTTAAAATACCAGACATTATTCATATTTAACAAAAGTATGAACCAATAGAATACAAATTCTAAAATCAAAAATTTAAAAACTAACATCTAATCTACCATCAAATGGCTAAGAAGTAAATAAATAGAGTCGTAAATTATCAAACCATAAACTAAATACTAAAAACTAAGCAATATAAATAATATTATCATGTTCTTCACTTTCTCTATGACTATTGTCACTTTGAACATCATCCATAATATTTGATTGAGCTTCACTATGAATAGACTCCTCTTCAAATTCAAAGGCAAACAAGCATAAACATAAAATCTAAAAAGTCAAAAACTAATGTCCAATATCTAATAACTAACCAAATAAAATAAAGTTATAAATCAAAAACTAAATACTAGAGTCTAAACAATATGAATAACATTATCATTTTGTTCACCAAGACAATCATCACTTCTATCATCATTTTTTAATCTAAAACATGAGCTTATTTTTTTAGGCCTGACCCATTTATGGGTCATGGGCTGACCCACATGCTTCAAGCTTATTTGTTATATTTTTGTTTTTTATACGTTTGAACACTAAAATACATAATTTAAAACACAAATTTTATTAAAATTAAGTTAAAACATCAAACATTGTCTGTGTTTAACAAAAATACAAACATGAACTCTAAAAACTAATGCCTACAAACTACAATCAAATAAATATCTGGATAAAGTCATACACGATAAACTAAATACTAAATAATATAAATAACATAATCTTTTTTTTTTCATGTCTATCTTAAAGATATAGAAACTCAATGTTCTTATTTTTCAATTTGTGTTATTAGTTTTTCTTTCTTTTTTTATATAATTTGCATAACGTTTGGACTTCCTCAAATACAATTTAAAAATTGTTCTCTTTGTTTATCAAAATTAAATTAAAACATCAACTATTGTCTATGTTTACAAAAAAAACACATACACGAAGACCAAAAACTAATGTCTACGCTCAAATAAAAAATTAGATAAATACATAAACTATAAACCAAACACTAAACAATATGAACAACATTATCATTTAAATTTTCTCCATGCCTACTGTCATCACTATCTTCTTATGTCAATTTTTTTTTAAAAAAATAAACGGGTCTAAATGGGCCAGCCCGTTTAAGCTCATGACTTTACTGGGTCAACCCATTTAAGCATGACTCTATTTTTTGACTATAAATTACAAGTCTGAGCCCGTCCAACCCCCTCCTTTTTTTTATAAAATAACTTGCAGGGCTTATTTTTTTTTAAGTAGCACCTACTGCTTTAAATAATTCTAAATCCTAAAATGATTTTTTTATAGTACCCAGTATCTGATAATATAAACATTGAACTATTTTTTACCAACAAATTTTAACATAGGATGACTCAATATTAGAGCTGGGAATTTGAGCCGGCCCATGACTGGCTCGGGCCTAAATAAGTCGGCCGTTTAAGCCCGAATTCAAAAAAGGGGGTAAATTTTGAGGCCTGACCCGTTTAG
>JBAGKO010000008.1:3204943-3225450 GCA_037177275.1 Acacia concinna
GATTTGCATGTAAAAAAATATATGATTATTTTTTTAATTTAGAGTTTTAACTTTAAAAAATCATAAAAAATTGAAAAAAGATCTGTTTTTCGCCCATAATATATCAAAATATCACTTATTTTATGTAGAATCTAGTCATAAAAGAACCACAAAAAATATATTTTAAAGCTCCCCCAAATTGAGAGCCAAAGATGGGAAGGACAAGAAGGGAAGCCCCTCCCCAGCCAACGAAGGGTATACATATAACACAAGAATGATTGTTGGGATCATAAGCAATACTTTCATCACTAGCCCAATTATTTTTTTTTTTTGAAAAAGTTAAAAAACAAAATAAGTTTCTAAATCATATCTATGTTGTGTTTTATTATATTATATATTAATTTATAAATTAAATAAAATAGTTTAAAGAAAAACAATAAATTTTAATATTTTAAAGTAATGCAATTAATTTTTTAAAAATTTTCTAAAAAAATCAACTACGTATTATGATTATGATTAGTACTGATTAGAGTAATACTTGTAATTAACACATCCAGATACTCTCCACGGCCTCTCAAACATCGTGATGACACGATAGACTTGTACACATTCAATAACATTAATTAGAAACCCAGCCTTATTAGTTTTGGACAAAGCAATTGGGCTGTATCGATTCCGATTCTATTCTTGGATTGCACAGTTTGTCCATTTTCTTTAACATGCAAGTGATTTACTTGAAACAGGCTTGGGTTGATAAAATTAAAATCTGTTGGAATGAAGGCGACTCTTAGAATCAGCACCATGCATGCATGGGCTGGTTGGATCACTCACAATTTACCGACCAAACTGTTTACTGGTCATCCCTGTCCTGAGGTCACGTTATTTCTTTGAGTGCCTTTTCTTTCTTTTTTTGTTAGGCTGGTTCGCCAAAATACTTTAATTTTTGTCTCACAGAATTTGTTGGCGATTTTTTTCGTGAATAAATTAATGCATTTCATATCTTTGTGCATTGTCATTTGTCAATATTCTTTCATGTGACACTGTCACCTCACTGTATGTGAACTCAACATGTAGAACCAACATTTTTTTTTTGAAGTTTTAGCATATTTTTGGTGCCAAGAGCTATATTTATTTGTACCGCGAGGGACTTAAATGTGAGACTAAAGTTTATAGTGTAATTTGCACTATAAAATATGTCATACATTTAAGATAGGAAGTAGTAAACTAGTAATATATGCTTGATCAGGTTCTAAATATAATATTCAATTAATTTTTTTAGAGAAATTAATGAAATTAAATAAAGTACCTAATAATATATATATATGTTGTATATCATCGGATTATATATTACTCCCTTTAGTTCTTAATATAAGACATGTTCGGGATTATGAGTCGACCTTGGTCTCAATAGAAGATATATTTTTCAAAGTTTATCAATTTTTCTTAATTTATCTCTATTGATACTTCCTCAATAATAATTAAGGAGTATAGGGAATGATGAAATTAAAACATATGACTAGGATGTTTTAGAAAATCCTTATTATATTAACTAATTTAACCAACTTTACCAATATAATCATATTAGGTAAATATCTCTTATATTAATGACTATAAGAATGGTTTCTAAGTCACGCATATTAGTTTTAAAAAAAAGGTCAAGACGCATGTAGCACCCCAAAATACCACTATTATAAAGTATTTTGTAGTGCACTTAACACCTTAAAATATATTTTTAAGGGCATCCATCACCCCAAAATATTTTTTTTCCATTTTTGCATTTAACAATTTAGATAATTTAGGGAATTGATACACCTTAAAAAAATATTTTAGGGTGTCACTGAAAAAATATTTTATGACACTAGGCGCGCCTAAAAATACTTTAGGGGTACTAAATATATCAAGAATAATACTGAGAGTGATGTGTACATCACAAAATCTTTAGGTTAGTAGATGCCCATGAAAAAATATTTCAAGGTAATGAATGTAGCTTAATACAAAAAAAAAATGATAAATATAGATACTTACTATTACAAAATTGTTTATATTGGACAGTTGTTTTTACCCATATATGACGGTTTCTAACTGCCGTATATTTTAATGTCATATATATATGATGGCTCAAAAACCGTCATATATATATTTCCATAAATATGATAGTTTTCTAGTGAGAAACATCATGTATATGCCACTTATAAATGACAGTTGTTAAATAACAACTGTTATATATTACAATATATGACGGTTGTTATTGAACAACCATCAAGTATTTCCTTTTCTATTTTACAAGACCAACCATCATCATTTTATCTTACAGTCCATTTATATTGAGCCTCTAAAAGAATCTTATACTATTTACAGATCAATGTCCAGTTATTGATGATTTTGTAAGATTAAACCATAATTTGAAACAATATACATTGATCCTAAAAGGACAGAAAATTCATTAAGAGAGCTCAATAAATAAATTGCAAACAAAAAATGATAACGATCGATCTTACAAAATAGAATATACAAGTGCAGCAAATAAGAAAAATAGAGATCGAAATAACGTAACAAAGTCTCACTTTTATGTGATTTACCACATACACAACCCATTGCACAACAATAACCCACACGATATATAGAGCTAAGCGTTATACCCAAATATGTAGAGTGTGCAGATCGATTAGATTTTAATCAAAATTTCAACAATAAATAATAATCACTACATTTAAGGGTTGAAAGTTCTCACATTTATGTGATTCACCGCAAAAATAGTAAAGTTCTAAAGAAATAACAGGACTTCTGTACAAACGCGTGCAACTGTAGAATAAGAAAGTCTGCCATGTACTACAGATCAGATCTACTAGTTAGCACATTCACAGAGAGGTAGACATAGTAGACGTACATTAGAAGAGCGTGACAAGAAAATCTAAGTGGGTATGCTAAAAGTGGGTTGTAATGGAGAAAAGCGCGCGACGAATGAAATTTGTTGAGTATGAATTGAAAGCGTAGTGAAAATAGGGCTTTAAAAGCATTTCTATGGCAAATACTATATGTATGACGGGTTTTCAAGACAGAACTGTCATATATATATTTCAATTAAATATGATGGTTTTTCATATATTTACTTAATTTATATGACATTTCTTTATAGAACCGTTATATATGTAACGGACGTATGGTGCTTCAAATTCTACGTCTTTATATATGACAGTTTTTAAAAAACCGCCATAGATTTTGCTCACATTTATGGCATTGTTTTGAAAAAAAATCATCATATACAATTAGGCAGAGCGTCAATTCAAATCCCGCCTATCTATATATGGCAGGTATCATATAACCACAATATATACAGCGTTATATATACACATTTATGTAGTAGTGACTCTCTGAAATTATTATTAATTTATAATCCTTCTCAATTTCTTATTATTCTGGAAGCTTGCCCAAAAAAAAAATGAAGTTTTATAATAATACACTGACCTTTGCATTGCTACAAAATCGTATATGCCCAGAAGATTCTTCTTCTTCTTCTTTTGCCATGCCCAGAAGAGTCTTCATAGGATCGTATTAAGTATCATTTATAAAACTTGCTAATATTATGCATAAATACTTGGTAAAGCAATAATTGGAAATCAAATACATGTGTGGTAATTTACATGATTGGCTGGCAACCCACTGTGATATCGTTAGTTAAACGATAACTAGTAGCTAATTTCATGAATGGCTTGATTCTTGATTGGGAAAATGTTAATAAAATACCTTTTAAAATTTTAAAATTCAAAAAGATCTGTTGATATTTAAAAAAAAACTAAAATATCATAAACCAAATTAAATTTTTTAAATTGGTTGAACTTATGTTAACATAAACAGCAGTGGAAATAACAAGACTCGTAATGAGATTAATAAATCCGTCATGATCACTTTCTCTCCCCCTTTATTAGTACTATTCATCTAATACTGACACTGATATTAACACCTGCTAATACACAGTAATAGAGGAGAGAGGGATATTTCATATGGACATAAACAGGAGCGGAAATAACAAAATTCATAAAATTCGCAATGGGATTAATAAGTCTGTCTTGATCACTGTCTCTCTCTCATTTATTACATTTGTAAAATTTAATTTAGTCTATAGTATTTTAATATCTTTTTAAAATATTAATAGACATTTTGAATTTTGAAATTTCAAATAGTATTAGATTGAAATTTTTCCTTCTCGATTTTGGCCACGAAAATCAGGTTGACCTCTCTTCTATCGTACCAATTTTTTTTTAAATAGAATTAAAATATAATGGCCAGTATTCACGGCACTTAGTTATTATTGAATTGAAATATAGTTTGTTTTGTGCTACGAAGTCATCGGGAAGCTTTCAAATTTTGAATCTAGCGAGCAAGTGATATCATCGTCTCATGGTTTACTTCGCCCATCTTCAACTCACAGTACACCCTCTGCTTTACAATCCACATCGCTGCTTAGCTGCAGCTTGTATATAAGTGTATAGCGCACTGGTTGTGGTAGGACCCGTCACAAAATGAGACCTTTTCCCAAACAAGCAATCACAGTACTAGCGTTCTTTATCTTCTTCTCCCACCTTTTCCACTCAGGTGCATCACAAATCTCCCGCCCTAACTGCAAAGCATGGCTCGTGCAATCCATTCCCACCGACATGCCCAACCTCTCACGCGTTCCCGGCGTTCTCTCTACTGGTTAAATACCTCTATATATATTCCTTCTTTAATTTTTTTTTTTTGGATTAGGATTTTCTTGAACGAAGTGTTTTGTTGATTAGGGGATGTGCTCAAGTGGCTGGCGGCGAACTCTACTCGGCGGCTCGACATAATTGCTCAGTACTGGCAGCTTGTGGCTTCTCCTCATGATTCTCGTTCTGGAGATTATGGCTACTCAGAAAGTGATATGCGTAAATTTGGCGCCCATGAGGGTGCTGCCGTTTATAAAGCCATAGATGCTGCTGCTGATCGTAATGTTAGAATCAGGTGCGCTTTAATGTGTGTTACCAAATAGTGGCTTTGATACTACTAGCTAGGGCATGTTTGAGAATCACAAATCAACAAACTTTGATTTAATTGTTTCTTAGAGAAGGCAATCTGTTGGCATTTCATATTGAAATTACTCTAGGTTGCTGTCTCACTCGGGAGTATATCCAGACTTCACCACAGAACCATCTAACCTTGCTTCAGGAAGGCCAAATGTTAAGAATGTGACCTTGTTACTGGGGGATTGGTGGGGTTCTGGCATTGTTCATGCCAAAGTCTGGATATCAGATAATCGGGACGTATATATTGGATCCGCAAACAATGACTGGAAATCTCTTACTCAGGTGATTATGGTTGTATTTATGTAAACACTCGAGTACTTTCTTCAGGGATCCTAAGAATTCCGATTAATGAAGCTTCAACTCTCCTAAAGACATGTCCCACTGGTTTTTTGCCTTTCTCCATGTCTTATTTTTAGTTTAAGTCCTTCTTAGATGTTAATCAATTTTAGGATCTTTTGTTAACGTAATTCTTTTATTCCTTCGGATAGACATTGGTTATCTGTTGAATCTATGATTCCTGTTCTGATCACTGTTGTTGATTGCTTTAGGTTAAGGAAGTTGGAATATATCTTACTGGTTGCCCAACAATAGCTGAAAGGCTTGAAGTCTACTTCAACAATTTATGGAAACTCGCGTCTCTTGATTCTTCAGCTCACACAAAAACAGTATTTGATCAACAGTGGCAAGTTAAGAGAAAGGTTCCTTGCTGGTCCCATTTCATTGACCCAAAAAAGAGATGCGAGTAAGTTAGGTTCTTGTTATAGAACACAAGTGTAACTTGAGTTTCTGCTATTTGATATCATTTTGTCTTGCATAAAAAAAAGTAGAATTTTTGCTGAAGTTTTTCTCATGTGTTTCTCTTCAGAGATTTGTTAATTGTCAAGTTTATCTTCCTTGATGCATCTTTTATATCGTCAGACTTTGTGGTTTTCATATAACGTTGTGCATGCTTATGTTTCCCTATTCAGATTTTCATGTTTATGGGAGCATTAGAATTTGAAATTAGTTTTTATGTCACAGATCAATGTTAAAAGGTTGAATTAGGATTTGATATCATTTACATTACAAGTAGTGTCTAGCATGGTTGCAGACACGAGAAACACATTATAAAGCGTTGTGAATTCTTAAATGAGGTTTAGATTACATATACGAACTGGTGAAGATTGATGAAAATAAATGTAGAGGTGAGAATAATCTTCATGTTTTTGACCTATTAACGTATTTAATCATGATATCCCAGGTCTCCTCTTCCTCAGTATGTGAAGACTCCCCATGTTGCAGGATATCCTGTTCTTTCTGATCCTTATATGTTTGAAGTGCGTATTGAGACTCCTGGAAGTGACTGTTCAACAAAGCTTACTCAAGCTAGCTATCTCTCCTTTTCCCCTCCTGAGGTATGGAGCCTGGCTTTTAACAATCTGCTAGGTCATATGTATCATCAACTCTAGTCATCAGAATTGATTTTATTATTTGTTTGTTTTCAAATGTCATTGTTGAGGGACAAACTTATTGTTTAAGATGAGACCTTACTTAACATTAATGAAGAAGTGGCATCCTTGCTTTTGGTTCTACTATCATACAGAATTTTACTCCATTGAATTTTTCTTGCTCCTTTTCCTTTAACTTTGTCTTCTCTTTCTTCCTTATTGATGTTTGGATTACAAGTCGGGGTTAAAGGAACTGTGATGGCCAGAGAGCTAGGACTAACATTCTTAAAGAATTGATAAAAGCCATCCAATGCCTTGCATGAGATTCGAGAGCTCTTCGATGCTTAGTACTTGCAATACTTGTTCAATTTAACCAATCAATAGGCTTGCTTGATTGCTGCAGAACCCTTGCTTTAGTTTGGGATAAGGGACTTGGGCTGTATTGATTCTGATTCTGTTCTTGAGTTGTAAACTTTGTCCATTTTCTTTGACATACATGTAATTTACTTGAAATAGGCTAGTCCTGGGATGGCCATTATATAAGGAAATGTCTTTATTGCATATCTGTTGAAGATTTTGTGGCGTTATGGTCCATGGTCAACCTCAAGTAACATGAAAACACCAAAGCACTATTTGGTTCCACACCATTACATATATTATCTCTCTCTTTATACTAACAGAGGTTGTATGGGTTCCTACCTAGTTAATTAACTACCCCTCAATTCCTTAACTATCTTCTATGTATTATTTAAAATCCATTTGAGGTAGAGAAAATTTTCTGAAGCTTATATTCGACTTTTAATCCTACGTTGACCGTCTTCATTCATTCACCACGAATGGTGGTTGTAGCTGTCATTTGGCAAGTATCAGGCGGATGAACAGGCTTGGGTTGATACAATTAAATCTGTTGGAATGAACGAGACAATTAGAATCAACACCATGGACTGGTTGGGTCAGTCACAGTATACTGATCAAACTGTCTACTGGTCATCCCTGTCCTCTTCCATATCAGAGGTTAAGTTATTTCTTGAAGTGGTTATTTTATTCTTGATTTGCCAAAACACTTCAATTTTTGTCTCACAGATTTAGTTGGGTAATTTTTTTTCCGGTAAAAGAAATAAATTAGTGCATTTCATATCTACCAGGTTGTGTTTTCCAAGCATGCAACAGTAAAAATATTGGTGGCATATTGGAGTCACTTCATCAATAGCACAGATGGGTACCTGAAGTCTCTCCTCTACTCCAACAATCTCTGTTCATCTTCAAAGTACAACAAGTGCTCTGGAAAAGTTGAGATCAAGTACTATGTGGTTCCGGGTTTCAATACAACAGGGCCTGCCATTGAGGACGGAGCCAGTACAGGAAATACATACCCTGGTTTTACTAGGGTCAATCATGGGAAATATGCAGTTTCTGACGTACGGGCTCACATTGGAACCAGCAATCTCATATGGGACTACTTTTATACCACATCAGGAGTCAGCTTTGGAACACACGACCCTGCCATTGTTTCACAACTTCAGCAGATTTTTGATGCTGATTGGCATTCAGCTTACTCTGTCCCAGTTGAAAAACTGGAACAACGCCTTTCATCTTCAATCTAGAAGTCCTTGTTTTTATTTGTATTTTACTATTCTTTTGAAAGTGTTCCAAATTGGTGATTTGACTAGTGCGTATATTATAGTATTTATCTTAATTCATGATGTCATCAGAGTCAGTATATTGAAGCAATGACCAGGATAAAATGTTGAAACGAGTTTCGGTTGCAGCTTCTGGTCGTTATTTTTGGAAGTTTGAGTGGGTTACACACTAAAATGTTGGTACTGGATAAAGCTAATATATGCAGTGTACCTTGCCTGTTCACCATGTGCATGGAGGCTCGTTCATTTGGATTCGGCGGAACCTCTGCTAAAGTCACCTTTCACTATGCATCACTGTTTTGTTTCATTGCATACAACATCAAGCGTCTGTTCTTAAAAGAAATGTGAAACTCGTAATCATCTCTTTTATTAATGTGTTTGTTTGCCCGGTGGAGAATATAATAGGCACGATGCACAGTTTACAAGACACGATTACAAGGGAATATATTTTTTTCATGTTTGGCCTGACGATAATCTCCTTCATCGATTGTGACGTTTTGCTTCAAATCGGAGAAGCACAAATTCATGTTTTTGCCTCTGATTTCCTATATAGGTTGCACTGTTCATGGTTTTTTTTTTTGGTTATAGTTATTTCTTCTAGTTTAATTATAAGATTCAGTTTAACATTTTAAAGAATTTTAAAAAAGCTAATTAATTTTTTTAAAGTATTAAAATTTAACATTTTTTTAAACTATTTTCTTTTAACTTATGAACAAATATATAATATAATAAAACATAATATATGATATAATTAATTAACCTATTTTGTTTCATTGACTTTTCTAAAAAATTTAATTGGGTTTTTATAATTAGGACGGGAGGTAGTATAAATATCATATTATATTTATATGTAATAAGACTCTCTCCATTCATAATTATAAGACCCAGTTGATTTTTTTTTTGATAGATTAAGGAAGCTAAAAAAGTCAACTAAGTCTTATAATTAGAACCGGAAGTAGTATAAATATCATACTATATTTACATGTAATAAGACTCTCTCCGGTCCTAATTATAAGACCTAATTGATTTTTTAGAGCAATTAAGGAAGCCAAAAGAGTTAACTAGATCTTATAATTAGGATCGGAGGTAGTATAAATATCACAATATATTTATATATATGTAATTCATGCCTTTTTCAATAATTTCTCATCAAAAGTTACTTTTACAAAATTTCAACCAAACAAGTTTTACTTTTACATAAATAACTTATACGTAACTTCTGCAATATTTATTCTAAACACAAATTAAATTACCCAATCTTACTTTTACTCAATCTTACTTTTTCAAAAATACCAATTACAATATTTAATCCAAACACACAGAAACGGAGATTGAAACGGTGGCCTAAACACACAAAATAGTGGCAGGGTCTTTTTATTTAGAACCGAAACATGTCATTGGATAAAAATTAAGAAAGGTGGAAGATATTTTTCTTTTCCTTTTTATTTGGGGTCCGAGAGAGGAAACGAAGATAATAATAAATCAAATTAAAAAAAAGCAGATGGTCCATTCCTTCTAAAAAGATATCACTGTTTGAACGAGGATGTTCCATTTTGGTTCTCCTAGTATAAGATAATATATGAAAATATGTACACACATAATGTTTTCCCCCCTCAATTAATTATATATCTTTCTCCTCACCTTTTCTCATTATTTTCTCTATTATCTGTCTCATTCCTCTTCTTTATACTTTTTACATATTTACTAGTATTATTTTTAACTAATTTTTGTACCTACGTTATTGATATTTTATTTAAGAAAAAAAAAATGAGAGGGGTCCAATGGCAAACTAAGTAGCAAGTACTTCTTCTTATCATTTTTATAAATAAATTTATCTTTTTTATATTTAATCTTTAATATAAACAATTTTTTTATTGTCTCAAAATTTAAACTAACCTTTTATTTTCTACCCCTTATTAAATATATAGTTTTATAATAATTATCCCCACCCATCACTAATTCTCTCTTATATAATCATTTATTACACATTATTTCTCATATTTTTTTACTTATTCTCTTTTATATATTTTATATTCATAAATAAGGGTATATTTAGAAAAGACATAATATTTTTTATATAATAATTATTTTTAACTAATATTAACAAATAATTCATTTTCCACAATGTGAAAAAAATATTTATATAAAAAAGGGAGGGAATAGTATAGGGAAAATTCCATTAAAATACTAAATGAATATCTAAAACCCAAAAAAGGGAGCCGAATCTACAAAAAGACACTTTAGTCTTAAGGGAATCTAAGTTTTCAAATTTCGATTGAGATAATAGCAAACAGAGGAGAGAGGGAGAGGCTGATAGAGGAGAGAGAGTGATGCACTGATATGATCCTTGTAATCCCATTACAAGTTTTGTCATTTACTCTATGAATCTAATTATTTCCGCTATGAATTATATTAAAACACCTTCACGAATTTAAAATGCAAACTGAAAACGAGTTTGTTAATTCTATTACGATTTTTGTTATTTACGTTGTGAGTTTTATTATTTTGCTGCCGATTATGTCAAAATCTTGGGCTTGCATTTTAAGTTGGGTGAACACAATGGAGTGCTTGTGTGTTTTGATATAATCAGTAGGGAAAATAATTAGACTTAGAATAGAAATAATAAAACTCGTAACGGAATTAACAAGCTCGTCGTGATTTTGCATTTTAGGTTGGTGAACGTGTTTTGATATAATTGGTAGCGGAAATAATAAGACTTATGATGTAAATAATGAAACTTGTAATATGATTAATCAGCCCATCTTGATCACTGTCCCTCTTTTTTCTCTTATGTCCTGTAACCCGCTGTCACCTCACCCAAATTTAAAATTCCAGATTCCCCTATAATTAAAGTGACATTTTTTTAAATTAAACTCTTCTTTTTAAATTTCAAAAACTTATTTAGTATTTAAATGACATTTATACAAAAAAAAGATAAATAAATACCCTATAAATATTAAAAACCTTAAAAGATTATTCAAATTTTGTAAATGATAAATGATGGGCAGAATATTAATTAGTTTTAGTCATCCTCTATTGAATTTTAGTCATTGTCTATTAAATTTTAATAATTCTTTATTAAGTTTTAGTCATTTTGTTTTAATAATTATTTATCAAATTTTAGTAATTCTCTGTTAAATTTTAGTCAGAATCCTTCATTTATTATTTATTAAATTTAAATTATATTTTAAAATTTTTAATATTTATAAAATGTTTATTTACCTTTTTCCCTTTATACAGCAGTATAAGCTGGGAAAAACATGGGGCGACTACTGACCAGTATATGTATACATCCTCCCTCTCTTCTACAATGAAGGGGCACTACATTCAACAGTACCACTGGCAATCCATTGGTCAGCCACGCTTTTCCAAGACACGGCCCCCACCCTGCCACCCAGTCATCTCCACGCGCGCATTTCCTCCCACACTTGACTTCACAGCTCTCATCACATCCTAATCTCTGCTCTCTCTTATCTTCTCTTCCATTCCCACACTTCACACGCTGCATCCACAGCTCACGACCCCGTTCTCAAGCTTCGGGGTCGTCATGCCTGCTCCTGATTCCGCCTCACAATATCATCCCACTTCCAGGCCGCCTTCTAGGCTCTCCGCCTGCAGGAAAACCAACATCTACACCGTCGTCGTCATTTTATGCGTCATCTCTTACCTCCTTGGATCCTATCAGAAGGAAGGAGCACTCCTCTCCACCCCCACGACCACCACCACCACCAACGTCCTCAATGTCCCCTGCGATAGAACCTCCACCGCCGTAAACCACCGGCTTGACTTTTCCTCCCACCATAACGCCTCCGGTCTGGCGGCGGAGACAATTGCGGTGAAAAATTACCCCCGGTGCGGCGTGGAGTACAGTGAGTACACGCCGTGCGAGGATCATGCTAGGTCGCTGAGGTACAAGAGGACAAGGATGATGTACAGGGAGAGGCACTGCCCGGTACGAGAGAAGGGGGAGATACTGAAGTGTCGGATTCCGGCTCCTGCGGGGTACCGGAACCCTTTCCCGTGGCCCAAGAGTCGGGATCTGGCGTGGTTTGCGAACGTGCCTCACAGGAAACTGACGGTCGAGAAGGCGGTGCAGAACTGGATCCGGTTCGAGGGAGACCGGTTCCGGTTTCCTGGTGGCGGTACCATGTTCCCTAAGGGAGCGGACGCGTATATTGACAATATCGGAAAGTTGATTAATCTCCGGGATGGCTCCATCAGGACCGCCATTGACACTGGCTGTGGGGTAACTTTGACCATCCTTTTTTCCTTCTTTATCGCTTAATTATTTGCTTCCTTTTCCATGCGAGCTGCTCACTTTCATAAGAAGAATCACTTCTGTGAAATTCATTTGATTTTTTAACACTTTGTTTTTTTTTGAGCAAATTTATTTTCTTAACATCTTAAAGTAATCGTTTCGTTAGTGCTTTCAAAAGAATAAAATTATCTTCATAAAAGTAAAATAAAACTTATCCTAAATTGATTTATTATTTGTAAATGTAAAATATTCGAACTGAGGGAATTTTTTTTGCCCAAAAATATTACGTTGTACTGTCTCAGATATAAAAATAGATTTTATATTTAAAACAGGAGGGAGTATTTAATAATTTTATTCAAGCAGAAGCGGTTATTTTTTAATTAAGAGATGGTGGGGCTATCCTGTCTCTTTTTATCCGGGGTGGGCATTTTGTGTTGGAGGTTTTTAATAGGGTTATTTAATGCATTTATAATTAAGATCCTGATTAAGAAATTTCTTAACTTGAAGACAATCTTACTCGTTCTATCTTTTTTTTTTTTTTTTCCATTTTCTCGAAACATTTGAAATATTTAAGCTTTAGAATTTGGTTCGAAAGGGTTATATGTCCAAGCTGTCTATTTTTTTAATATATATTAATTTGTTCTGGGATGCTCTCATTGCGATGTAATGGAATATTTTTTAAAAACGAAAATTGCCATAAACAATTCAATAGAGTGTCTCTCTCGAGTTTAGCTTTCTCTCCATGCCAAGAACCCTTCTTGACATAGAGAGAGAGAAAGATACACTCCTCAATTTTTTTTTAAGCCATGGGTCTGACCCCTCAATATTTTTTTTCCCCTCCAGTGTCTCCTTCTCTCTCTGTCAAGGAGGTCCTTAGTAGGGAGAGAATCCCCAGCTGTCTCTCTCTCTCTTTACATTAAAGTTTAAATTAGTTGGGTCTTGGACCTCACTAAGGTCAGGTCATGCTTCCAAGCTAAAAGAACGCTTACAGATCGCTCATTAATAAGGTCCTCATATCGGCAGTGAGATTTGAATTCACTACTTTATGGACTACGAGGCAATTCCTTACTAATTGGACCAACCTTTGTTGGCTCAATGGAGTGTCTCTTCCCTAATTCCTCATGCTATGCGTGAGATCCGCTCGGATGGGAGCAGTGATGAGCAAAAATATGCTCACCAAACATGCAGATTTAAAAATAAAAAAAGATTTATAATTATCATTTGTCATAAAAATAAATTTATCATTAAATTTAAACGGTTGGATCTAATTAAATGAGGAGAAATTGGTTGCATGACCATGGAAGGGGACCTGACATATGTAGTGGCGGTTTCTCCGTGTCTACCAATTGCATCATTTTCGATTAAAAAATTTACATAAGTATGAATTTTAAAAGTACAGTTACTGATTAAAAAAGTTTTTAAAATGAAAGGTATTGCCATAATCAAGAAAATTGCTTTTCGCCCCCTTGTTTTTTTAGTGCTTTTCTGCCTAATACTGACTTGAGTTGAGTATTAAATAAGCCCCATCGTATTCCAAAAGCGCAAAATTTGACCGGATTGAGAAGATTCTGACTTGAAAGCTGTATTTTCAATAAAAAATGCATGGTGTAATTAATTGTGAGAATTTCACTTAAATACCATGTGAATTTGTAATACCTTTTCTCAAAAAAACATGGACTGAATTGAGTTTTTTAAATTTTCGGATGTGAACAGGTATGTCCATGAGGAGAGAGGGAATTGTCGCAAGTTGAGTAATAAAATTTACAATAATAGTAATGGAATTTGTTAATTTGTGATCACTTTTAACTTTAGCAAATTTAGAAAACAAAATAGAGATGGGATTTTTCGCTATAAGAGTAATGAGATTACCAATAAAAGTAATGGAATTCATTAGTTTCTGGATCATTTTGCACTTTAGAAAAATAAAAAAAATCCAGTTTAGCTTATGGTATCTTAGTGTCTTTTTAAAATGTTAGGTGACCTTTTTGGGTTTTAAAAATTCAAATGGTATTTAAGTGTCATTTTTCCTAATTAATTCAGTATGTAATAATTCTATTGGCCTCCATTTGTCGCTTGCTCAGAGCTTATATTTCCTCCTAAATTATTCATTCTCGTCTCATATATAATCAGACATAACACTGTATCGGATCTGGTCCTGGGTCCATTTTTTGTTCTCATGCTATATTTCTTAATGGGCGACTGTGGGTCCTACTGCCATATAATCCGTTGTTTTTTCCATTAAAATGCATGGTATGATCTTAAAATCTAATACTAGCTCGGGTCTCTGATATAAAATCTTATTTGTAGTGTAAATAATATTACAAACAAGACCTCGTATTAAGAACACGAGGCAGTGTGAAGCTTGAGTTCTACTTCTAGAATCGAGTGCCCCAATAACAATTTGGATTTCAAATATTTGAAAAGGCTTTGATTGATTAACACAGGTGGCTAGTTGGGGAGCCTTTCTTCTGTCTCGTAACATATTAACAATGTCAATAGCACCAAGGGACACGCATGAAGCGCAAGTACAGTTTGCTCTTGAACGAGGAGTTCCTGCACTGATTGGAGTACTAGCCTCCAAGAGGCTGGCTTTCCCTTCTAGAGCTTTTGACATGGCTCATTGCTCCCGCTGCCTCATCCGTTGGGCTGAATATGGTATTTTCACAACATTATATATAAACTTATCATCTTAAACACTTGTACCTTTGTATTTCTCATTTAGTTCTTCAACTCGTTGCTTTTGACTGGCTGTTTCCCTTTTAGTTGTCTAACTGACAGGGTAAACAAGCTGGCTAACAGGTCTAGGCCTGAAGTTAAGAAGTGAAAGTGTGAAACAGTTCCTTTGTAGAATTATTGGTGTTTTACAGGTTCTAGGCTTCTGAGAAAAATTATTGGGGACTATGTAGATTAAGGATACTGGATTTGCTTGTAATGATGGTTTTTTTTTTCCTTCACCCCTTGGTAGATGGAGTTTATCTAAATGAAGTGGATAGATTGTTGAGACCTGGCGGTTTCTGGGTTCTATCTGGGCCTCCGATCAACTGGAAGAGACACTGGAAAGGATGGGAAAGAACGAGGGAGGATTTGAATGAAGAGCAGACCAAGCTTGAGAAGGTGGCTAAGAGCCTTTGCTGGAAGAAGTTAGTGGAGAAGGACGATATTGCTGTCTGGCAAAAGCCCAAAAACCATTTGGATTGCAAAGCCAGTCGTAAGCGCCAATTCTGCCAGGCTGAGGACCCTGACAAAGCCTGGTTTGTGCTTCAATATTCTAACCTCTGTTTCTTTTCTCCTCACCTATGTAGTTAGCTTTTGTCCCTGACTAGGCCTGCCAAACACTAGAGTATTTTGCATTTTTCCCACCCTTGGCCTGCTTTGTGTTTCATTTTCCCACTGTTTGTACTTGTTTACTGCTGTGAGCTACATATTTTGCATTTCTCGATGACAAGGCCTGATTTCTATTTCATTTTTATCGTTCTCTTTCTCTGTTCTTGCACTATGTATCTTTCTTCATCTGTCCCTGACAAGACCTGTTTGGGTTTCATTTTCCCATTGCTTTTGCTTGTTCGATGCTGAACTCTGCATTTTGCACTTGTCAGAGGTAATAAAGTTCTGCACGGGTGTTTACAAGAGCTTGAACTCTAAAATTAGAACCCTTATGGACAAGTTTTGATCATCATTGTCTTTGTTTCTCTTAATTATAATTTGTTTAGATATTGCAGTAACACTATTCATGATCAAAAAACTTGACGAAAAGCCTTGGTTTGTGTTTTATTGTTTATTTCCATGTTTGTTTGCTGATAAACGTACGTGTCTTGGATCTCTGCTTCATATAATTGATTGCCATCTTCAGGTACACAGAGTTGCAAACTTGTATGAGTCCTCTGCCTCAAGTGTCTGGAAGAGAAGAAACTGCAGGAATGGCATTGAAAAATTGGCCTAAGAGATTAAATGCCGTGCCGCCAAGGGTATCCACTGGAACCATAGAAGGAGTTACAGCTGAAACATTCAAGAAAGATTCTGGTTTGTGGAAGAAAAGGTTGTCACATTACAAGAAAGTGAACAACCAGCTAGGAAAACCTGGAAGATACAGGAACATTCTAGATATGAATGCCTACTTGGGTGGATTTGCTGCTGCATTTATTGATGATCCAGTTTGGGTGATGAATGTAGTTCCTGTGCAGGCTCAGGTTAACACACTTGGAGTGATATATGAACGAGGATTGATTGGAACATACCAAGATTGGTTGGTTCAGAAATTCCTTATCTTCTCTGTTCAAGTGGAGTTTTCTTAAATTCTGTCTCTCTTTTCTGTGTTCTTTCTAAAACGTTCATGGCCTAAAATTCTTTGCAGGTGTGAAGCAATGTCTACTTATCCTAGAACTTATGATCTGATTCACGCCGATTCGGTATTCAGCCTTTACAATAACAGGTTGGTTTGCACGTTTTATTTTTTTCAAGACAGTTGTTTGAGAAACAATGGCGTTGGCTTGGAAGTTTTAAATTTTTACATCAAATCAAGTCAGTATATGCAAGCCGAAAGCACGTTTTGATGAGAGAACGGGAAAATTTTAACCAACCTTCTGAACACACTAAAATATTTTGTTTTCAATTATATTTTTATTTATTGGTCCTTACAGTTTGATTGGATTTTGATTTTAGTTCAGAAGTTTAAATAGTAGTTTTTGGGCCCTATAGTTTTATAAGGACTTGGTGTAAGTCTAACAATTTTAACTTTTAGCTATCGCCGCAAGTTGAGGATCTAAATCAAAACTCGTTTAAAGTATAGGGTTAAAAGTAATAGGGCAAGACGAATTTTGGTTTGGTCTTGTGAGTTTTACTTTTGGTCCCTTTATTCTACGGCGTTAACTGATACGAAGTCCTCTAAAGTTATGGCCTTATGGGGACCAAAAACCAAGATTTGAAATTATAGGAATTGGAACCAAAATTCATCAAGATACAAGGAACAACAATGATATTAACCATTTTTGTTCTGTTGATGCTGTGCTTTATTTCTGTTTTGTGAACCAAACATATCAGCAGTTACTGATAATGAATGGCACGTTGTTGTGGTGCAGATGTGAGATGGAAGACATAGTGTTAGAGATGGATAGGGTTCTTAGGCCAGAAGGAAGTGTGATAATTAGGGATGACGTGGATATGTTGCTGAAATTAAAGAGGATGGTCAGTGGAATGGAATGGGACACGCAAATTGTGGACCATGAAGATGGTCCTCTTCATAGGCACAAGCTCCTTTTTGCTGTCAAGAAGTATTGGACTGCCCCTTCTTCTAATCACTCTCAGTAATTCAAATCTTCTCTTTTATTTTTCTTTTCCATTCATCTCCTCTTTTATTTATTCCACTCCCCCTTGGGGGCGGAATCAAGAAACAGTTAAAAATTTGTGGGGCAAAAGCAAATTCAGTTTAAATGTGCAGATCTTTCTTTGTATGATTAATTGGTTATAGATAAAGATGCTTTTGTTTTTTATTGGAGCTATGACCAAACAGCCTAATCATTGCATTAGATTTAACAAAAAAAGATAAGTACATTTCTTTGCTTTGAAGTCGATCAATACAAATGATGTATTTTTTAGTCATATTTTAAGTTTTATTCAACTAGTCTGCTCTTAATAAATATTTGATAATTCTTTAAAAGATGGGACAACCGGATCTGTAAATAAATTATTTTGAATGAGTTCTTATTCTTTAATATGGTTGTCTGACTGAGTTAGATTTAAGTATTTAAGTATGGTTGGATTCACCTTAGAGTAGTTCTTTCAAAGGCGTTTTATGTACTTATTAAGATATTAAAAATTGGATCGATCACTGAATTAGTTAAAGTACTGGGTTAAAGTTCAGTGGGTTAAACTGGATAATTAAATTGGGGCTAAATTAATAAGAAAGTTAAGATTTTAGGCTTATTAATATAAAATTATAAGAGAAAGTTTTTTCTTAAAAAAAAGGTAAACCAGACCGTCTCACCACCGGGTTGACCAGCTCACACCCGGTCAACCGGTTCGGTTCACTCCTACAAAACACATCAAACCAGACCGATTACCAAATCGGTTCATCAGTTTTTGATATGAACCAGCCGACTCGATCCAGTTTTCCATGCAATGGTATTTATACCAACTTAATTCAAAATCTTTTGTTTAAGCGATTAAAACTTATTCCAATATAATTAATTCCCATTGGTCCTCCGATATGAGTTGTTTGAATAGGGTACCAGAAAAATATTGGGTTCAGAGAGTATTGTAAATAGATTAGTTGTCTGGGTTTAACCATAATTAATTTGAGTGGATTGTGGACCTTGTGTTTTGAGTTCGGCTGGCTGTAGCTGTTGTGGTTGTTATCTTAAATTTTCTGGGTTCCTTCCGTTTTCACACCTAAAAAACATTCAATTGAAACAGAAGAAGAAGACGACAAGATGTAAGTTGAAACAATAAAGGCTAAAAGATGACGTGCATGGAAATAAATATGGAAACTAATAATAGAGTGTATTGAATTGGTGAGGATAGCCAGGTTGAAAAAAGGTCAACCAATTAATTGAAGAGACCTAGACTCTTAAATTTGGAGTGGTGGTAGATGCATTCTTCACCAACCACTGTTTGATGTGAAACCCCAACATTTTTTTTTTGTTTTGTTGTGCAAAGAATATACTTATATATTAGTAGCAATTATCAAAAGCAGCCATATTCATGATTTAGTATTATTATTATTAGTTAGCTTGACTAGTACTCATGTTTAGACATATATTAATTAATGAATTGATAATTTACATGTTGATTGATGTGTAGGAATGAAAATAAAAGTTCCATAATAAATCTTCTTGTGAATGGAAAAAGATTAGCCATTAATTGACGGGAAATGATTTAAATGAGTGAATCGAACTCATATTATAAGATGAATGAAAACATTCTCATGAGACGAGAATAAATGTGCCATTTGTTGTGACATTTACACATGGTTGGGACTAACCAAAAGAAGAACCAGGAGGAGGTTGGGTGAGATATGCATGCCACATTAACTTGTTACACAACTCACTTTTGAGTGTTGTCAATATCAAGACTTAAGACTCACAACATTTGCATTTATCACTAGTTTCCTCCTTACTAGGTAACACTTTATATTTAAAGATAACTCACTTGAATAACAAAAGTCAGATGCAATTGGTTGATGATTGAATCTCTTAAACATAATGTCTTGAATTTGAACTAGGTTGTAAGTAAGTAAGTAAAAGACATTATTAGGAGAGACAAAAACTATTTCAGTGATCTCTACACTTTAGGAGAATTAGTTTCTAGCTATCGGTTACAGATATAGCTTGGATTTGGCCAAAAAAAATAATCACTTGTGTAGTTGTGCCCTGTACTAAAAACTGCATTAAATTGATAAAAAAAATTATTTGTCCTTATTAAATTTTTAGTCTCTCTCTATTTTACAAATGATTTTCACACCTCAGCCACCTCTTTCTTTCTTTCTCTTCAATATAAATTAGATAGAGATAAAATTAAGAAAATGTCATTAATTTTCCTGCATATGACTTATATTTCAAACTAAACATTTTTCCTTACTACTTATATTTAGGCACAAATGTATTCATCTATGAGTATATTTCACCCTGATTTTTACTACTATAAGTTAAACTTGTTTAGAAACAACACTTGTTTCATATTTATAAGTGATCACTAAATAGAATGTCAATTATACTTTTCTAAAATTGCCCTAATTTTTTCTCATTAATTGTGAGGAAAAATTTCATTGATTGCAACTTCTACATGTGCCTGTTTGGGAAGTAAAGATAAGTTACTTATCATCACATTTAAACCACTTTTTACAAAATGGGTATTTGGGTAGAGCGGTGAAAATAAGGACTTCTACTCAAAAAAGTGACTTGTTTTATAAGTTTAAAAATGATTTATTTCAGAAGTCTCTCTGATTCTCTCTCCACTTCTGTTACTTCCTATCCAAACACAAATAACTTCTTATAAGTAAATTTTTCCTGAAGTCACTTCTTATAAGTTACTTATTATCAAAGTCACTTCTACCCAAACGGGCCCTATATGCCTGTTTGGGAAAGCACTAAAAGAAGCTTCTCGTTGAAATTAAGTGGCTTTACGTTTGAAGTATGTTTGGATACAAAAAGAAGCCGCTGGACTT
>JBAGKO010000008.1:3230258-3240605 GCA_037177275.1 Acacia concinna
CCCTTTAACAGTCAACTAACGGCGTGCTCTATTTTCAAAAGTTGAAGGTCACTTTTGATACCAAAAATTGTTAAAGGTTATTTTTACACTTTTGAAAAATGTTGAAATTTATTTAATCACCTTAATCCTTTTATTTATAATCTCATGTTGTTAATATATGCTTTTTAATTTATTAAAAAAATCACATACATAAGCTAAATTATATATATAAGACGGAAGGAAAGGTATATATGCTTCCTTTAAAAGGTTTGTAATACATCACCATCACCGTCCCCAGCCAAACAAACTTTAAGTCTTTAACTTTGATCATAAAATCAATATTTATACACACACACACACACATGTCACCCTAAGCTTCCCTTTAAATAAAAGCTCTTCCTTACATGTGACTTTGATTTGTTTAATCTTGTAGGTTGGTAAGTGACATCAGTCAATATATCACCCACAAACTAATTAATTACTGCCCTGTCCTTGCCTCGCAACCGTCCTCATGAATTTTTACGTACGTATGGAATGGTACCTTTTCATTGTTCACTACGTTGAATTTGTATTGTGCTGTCCCTAATTTTCTCAAAAATTACATAAATATTTTGAGGGCTAGTTTTTCAACTCCATCATTGACAATGTGTATGGGGTTGAAGGATATATTATATTCTGACGTGCTTCGCTTACAAATTCATTACTTTCTAACTTTTTTAAAAAATATTAATTGGATTTTTATCAAATAAAAAAAAGGAGAGAGAATCTCTTATATATTCTTAGTATGAGGACGTACGGAGTATTAATAATTTTAGTTTACACAGGCCACCGTTTTTTTTTTTTGGTCACGTGGAAAAAAAAACTCTCACTAACAAACACCACATCATTTGAGAGGTTTCTACAGTTATAATTTGGCCGAATATTTTTATAATTAATTGTGTTTTATTATAGTGTTTTATTAATTAATTTTTTACTTTTTTTTTATTGCAATTATAAATGGTGTAGATCATATTTCAATAGTTTAACTTTTTTAATTTGAGTTTAAAATAAGAGTTTTCTAAAATATAAAATCTGAATTATTCATTTTTATCAATATGTTAAGATGGAATTATAAAATGAAAAGGATAAATAGGATTATAAGAGAACTCTAATCCATAGTAACTAATAGAGAAATGGATAAGAGAGCTCTCGTCCACTCACTCCAAAAATGAAATCTGTAGGCTATTTGTTATTTAATCATCTCTTATAATTAAGAAAATGAAATAAGAGGAAAAAAGTTTCCCCAAAAAAAAATCTATCTGAATAATGAAAATTTTCCCTATCTCTTGTTTTCTTGCCCAATCCACAAGAAAGAAGCAAGGAAGCAGTACAAAACTTGCACCAATAGGAAAAGAACATGGCGTGGCGCGTGATGCTCATTCTCTTCACTTCGCGCGTCCTTTTCATCCACAAGCTTTCAATTCTGTTACTTCCAACTATATATTCCATCTCTTTCTCACTTCTGTTACTTCCTTCATGGTAAATTCCTTCCCTTCTCTCTCTCTCTCTGCCAGTTCAATTCTCTCATTATGCTCTTCTTCGCCATAATCCCCACCATTTCGATGGAATTCCCCGCCCTCCAATGAGCTATGGGTTTCCTCAGGCGAATTTTCGGCTGCAAAAAGCCGGCCTCTCCGTCAGGAGGCTCCCACAAGTCCGGCTCTGAACGTGTCAAGAGTAAACGGAGATGGAGTTTCATCACACACAGCAAAGACAAATCCCAAACTGCTACTTCTGATCTCCATCACGTCGACCTTTCCACATCTTCGCTTCCGTATGGTGATTCCTTGAACGCTAATAAACATGCTATTGCTGTGGCCGCCGCGACAGCGGCAGTGGCGGAGGCCGCTCTGGCCGCCGCTCATGCAGCAGCTGAGGTGGTTAGACTCACGAATGGCGTTGGAGGCGGTTGCGGTTCTAGTACAAGCCAGCACCAGTGGCCGGTAGAGATCGCCGCAGTTAAGATACAGTCGGCGTTTCGTGGTTACTTGGTAAGTACTATTCCCGAGGTTATGAGAATTTCTTGGCGCTTGGTTTTCCGGATTCAACTTTGAAGTTCGAATCATCATGTAGTCATAGCACGTTAACTAGTATTTTCAAATTTGTTGACTCTCTTTATCCGTGAATTTGATTTCGATGTGTTTTCCAGGCGGAAGTCATTTTCCTTGTTTTTTCTCGCAGAACTAACACTTGTTATAGTTCTTGACTTGCTGTTGCTTCCCTGTTTCTTCGTTCTACTTTCGTTTTAAAAGCATAAAATTTATATTTCAATATTTTAAAAAGTTGCTTATTATGCGAATTTTACTCTTGACAGATATAATTTCGTTTTTATTGTTTTTCTCTCTGAGTTCAGCATAAAACCAAAAATAAAAGGGCGATGAGGGTGAAAATCATGAAGCCCCACAAATTATACTTTCCTTTGGAGCAGGAAAAGTAGACAGTGGCTCTACCCTAAAAAAAAATCACCAAAAATAGTTTGGCCCTCTTAAATGATCATCTGTATAACTATGGAACAGGACCGTGCAAGGAATTTTTTATTTATCTTTCAATGATATTATTTATATTTTTTATAGCAATAAAAGATAGGTTGGTCCTGTGCGACTCATGATGAACTACCATGTCAAGTAGGTTATGGACCCGAGTTCTGGTTGTTAGGCTTGTTATTACCAATTGATGTATTAGGAGAGTGATGGGCAAGTTGGCAAGTACTCATTTCTTGTTAAAGCAAGTTGAAACACCCTCAAATCAATTTATAAAGGAAAATGTAAAAATACTTGTTTACCTTCCAATTAGAAAGTTTGAGTGAATTTTTATTATGACAAGTTATGAAATGTTATTTGGAAACTGAAGTTAAGTAATAAAAGGAGTTTGAATATTTGAAAGGCAAAAAGAGCTCTGAGAGCACTAAAAGCATTGGTGAAGTTGCAAGCATTGGTAAGAGGTCACATTGTGAGAAAGAAAACAGCAGATATGCTGAGGCGCATGCAAACTTTGGTGAGGCTGCAGTCCCGTGCACGTGCAGGTCGCGTGCAGTTGTCGCATATTCTCCATTCTACCAAGTCTCCACTCTCTCTTTACCCTGTAAGAAACCATATTCTGCAAATTTCACATCTTTGTATGTCTGTTCATAATCTTATCCATCGTTTTTGAGCATGTTCCTTTATTAAACCTTAACGGTTTGATGCTTGTTACGTTAATGGCAGGTCTCTGAACATCATGAATCATCACTTAGAACCAATAGTACTAAATTTGAAGGATCTCCTCTGCTCAAGGTACACTCACAATGGATTATGACAAATATAATAATGAGTCATGAAACAAAGACGTGTCTTCTTCTGGATCTATTAAATTTTATCGTTATCGAGGCTGGTGTCGATGGACTACTGGTCTCTGTTTGTCCCTTAGTAGGCACTTGCTTCTGTTCTGTAACTTATGTTTATCATCATTTTTTTTTACCGCGTGAAGAAAAAGAATTTCTGAACAAGTTGAGGAAAACACTTCTCTGATTGGATATAGCTTATTGATCTGATTGAACTTGCAGAGATGCAGTTCTAATGCAAATTCTAGGGACATTGGTTCGGGGAGATCAAGGTTTGGATCGCAATGGTACGACCATTATTGGATGGAAGAAAATGTTTGGAACCATCCCAGAGGAGAAGACGACGAGAAGAGTGACAAAATTCTGGAAGTTGATACTTGGAAGCCACACTTGGACTCGCAAAACGAAAACCGTTTGGCATATGAGTCTCCCTCAAAGCGTTCAACAAGAAGTTTAAACCAAAGTCTGTTCAGTTCCCTCAAGTTTCAGAAGAGAAAAGGAGAGAAAGGTTCAAGAACGGCAGAGACCAACATTAAAGAACTCTCAGCCTGTTCATATCAGAACAGTCCAGAGTCATTTTCTGCTTCAAGGAGAAGAACAGGTCCTTTCACTCCCACAAGGAGTGAGTGTGGCTACTTTGGTCACCCAAACTATATGGCCAACACTGAATCGTCTCGAGCCAAGGCTAGATCAGTGAGTGCCCCAAGGCAAAGACTTTGTGATTCTGGGAATAACTCAGATAGGCATGCTGATTTGAGAAGCCAATGTTTTACATCCTCAGGCCGCTTCAACAGAGTCTTAAGTACCCATCTAAGGTGACAATAGATTTTATCATCACTCAGTCCAACCCTTTAAGAAGGACGCGTCAAATTTTATTCCTCATGGTGTCTATGTTTCTGAAGTTTGGGTCTTCAACATTTTCTTCTTTTAGCTTTTTTTGTGAGTTTCAAAGAGAGATATATATAGACATAGAATGTGTTAAACCCATTTGAATAATCCTTTACATTGAAAAATGTAAGATCCACTTGAGCTCTGTACATTCTATGTCTATCTCTGTCTAAAATTTACAAAGAATAGAAGTAAGGAAATGGAGAAGATCCAGCAAAAAGTTTGAGTGTAATTAGTAGGTTAAGGTGGGAAAAGTGTGTCTAACTTGTTTTGATTTGCATGTAAGTCTTTAGTTTTGTCGAACTATATATTATATATTGTCCTTTTGTTTTTCTTTTGCTTTTTGTTTTTTGGGTGGAAATGGAAGAAGGTTTGGGAATGTGATAAATTTTTTGACCTGCATCGGTCTGGTTCATGTCATCACAAGAAGAAAGTTGTCGGGTTGATGTTATATAAATGAATTGGTTCCTATATTCTGACTGGTTTTTCCTGAATTTGGTCTGTATTTATGTCAATGGTTTCCGATGTCAATTGTTTCCGATATCCAGTGGACACTTTTGTATGAATTTATAACCAAAAGTACTGATATTTAATTTTATGAAATTCTGATTCTCTAAATTAAGGATCACGTGAAGTAATGAAACAAATTCAATGTGAGTCCTACTTCTCTCGCTCTCTCTCTCTGAAAGTTCTTTTATTTTGACTATTATTTGCATGAACTGAACAAACAAATTGAAGAGATAAACTTTACCGTTAGAGAAGTAACGTTACAAGTTCTTTAAATTGTTTCCTTCAACAGTAAAAATAAATGCAGGAATATATAAAATATAATGCATATAAGAAGCTGACAGGAGAAGAGGTTATGTGTTTTTTTGTTGGTGTGATACAAATGGATCTGCATAGTATTCTTATATATATATATATATATATTCCTATTGTATTGATAGGGTGGTGGTTGCTTTCGGTGGTCCATGTTTTTGTGTGAGAAAGGAACCGTGAAACAAAAGGATAAAAGAGAATGAATGCAAATATATGAAGTGACCTTTAATTTAATTTGACAATATTATTCTCCTTGGATTCTAACCACAGTGCCAAATCTGCATATACCTCAAGACAAATTGGTCACATGAACCTATTTCTCAAGAGAATATATAACTCACTAGTAACATCTCTTGTACATATCTGACTCTTATCTTTTCACCTCTTGTTTTGTCTTCTTGTTCATTCACATTCTCACATCTCTTTCTGTTGCTTTCCTCAATAGTACCATCATAGGCCTATTATTATATGTCAAGAATCAATTTTATTTAGCTCTCATTTTATATGGTATTCTATGTCTATCTAACCAAACTTGCCTAGTTTAAGTGATTGATGTGAAGCTCATTATAATACCAATGGAGAATTCTGTCTTTTAATTTGGAGGGTAGGCATCTCTTTACCAATTGAATTGATACAGGTGGTTTGATTTGATTTAATTTAAATTATTTGAATTGATGTGTTTAACAAGGTAAGTTATCATTTAAACATTCCGAAAATGGAAAAAAAAATTAATTAATTAATTAAGCAAGCAAAAAGAGTGTCTGAAAATTTGAATGGTCTAATCATAAGAAGGTGGAATTAGGGAGAAAAGAGAAGGTGGAAATGGAAAAGGGGAATGTGAGTGCGCATATGTCATCTTTTGAGATTCTTAATCATAGATGATTAGTTTAATTGCTCTTCACGTGGGGATAGTCCCATGGAAAAAAGAGCTTTAATTATATATTTACACAGGAAGAGGACACACCAAGTTGAATTAATCCATGCATACTAAAAGAGTAGAACATGACATGACGTATATTAATTGCAACAGTGAAATCTTCATCAGTAATAGTAGTCTTGATTCACTTACTCTACAAATTCAGCTATGACCAAAACCAAACATGAAATGATTAATTAACATGTCAAGTCCCCCAAAAAAGAAAAAAAAAACAAAAAAGTAACCCAAAGCTTGGGGCAATCACTGTTTATATATAATGAAAAGGGGAACTAGGATAAAACCTTTTTTTAAATACTTGAATGAAGGAAAGTTTCTTATCAGCGAAAATATTTGATTAGTTCTGAAGTACCAGAAATTCAAACCAGAAAACACTAATTACCCTGAAGCTGCAAGGAGCTTACTTATGCATACACACATATATAGAGATATCTGCTTCTTATGTAGGATGCTGCATTCATATACAGACACAAGGCATATCAGTAGGAAGCAAATAGTGCCTCATCCTTAATATTTTCGTTTGTATCTTATGTCTTGTTTTCTTAACTCTATATTTGATAACTTTTAATGAATAAAATATGACAAATTAAAAGCGATCAAATTCAATGCTTAATCTATTTAGTTTAATTAGTTAAAAGAAATAGACAACTGAGGGTGATATGTTAGGTGAAAAAGATTTCATACTTGTCGGATTATCACATGAGTAACTTTGCAACTTCAAAAGACTATATATGAGGCCAAGTAATCTTAGTACTAGCAAGACAAATGCATCATAATGGACCCCCAAAAAACATGATTTATGGCTCAAATCATTGTGGCAAAGGACTTAAATCAAGAAAAAGTTAATGTGATTAGACTAAAGTCCATCCTAACCCTAACCCTAAAAGAGAGAAAGAAAAAAAAGAGACAAGCTTACAAAGAGCAATTAGTATTAGGGTCAATAAGGGAGAATCCCAAAATATTAGTTTTGATATCACTGGATTTTAAAATGGGAAACAATTGTTGCTCTGCAAAATTGAGCTTTCGCACACTGTAGGAGGCATGGTGCTCAGTAATGCTTTGGGAAAAAATTAAAAGGCAGATCAGCATCAAGTAGCAAAGAGCAAGGGAAGATAATGACTATAAGAATCAATGAGATTTTGATGTGGAAAGCTTTATATATATTTATATATATAATTGAAGGGGATAAAGACTGTAGCTTGGTGTCACTAACATGTCTTGAACTCAAGAGGAAATAGAGTGTGACTTTTTTGTGAGTATCTTGATGACTTTCATATTAACAAAGAATGTCACAGGCAACAAGTCAACAACAAAGGACTCCAGAGCAATAAAGAACTTCACAGCAGAAAAGAATGCCACAATAATTAAGTGTGTATGCATGTAGGTTGTATGACATAATTTGGTACAACAGCTAATCCTAAATATAAAGGTCAATTGATTTTTGTAGGAAAGATTAAAGAAGCTAATTAAGCTATATTAAAGTATTTATATTTATTGTTTTTCTCTAAATTAATTTTAGTTTAATTTATAAACTGATATATAATTTAATGATATATACCATATAATATGATTAAGTATTATCTTTAATTTCTTTAATCTATCCAAAAAAATTCAACTAACCCTTATATTAATGACCAAAGAGAGTATATGATAGTAGTGAGTATCAATTGTGAAACTTTTCTTTGTAGCATTAATTGATGTGTTACCACAGTAAATATGGTAGCATAAATTTGGGTTATAGCTATAAGTTATGTTATAAGATTGTATGTGGACCAGTGCAAACAAACTCAAGTTTATATGGAAGTGGCCAATTTCTTCACTCTATATGTCTTCTACTCTCTCCAAATGTAAATATAAAACTTAGTTGACTTTTTTATAGAGGCAGGAGATATTTAATCATATCATATATTGTATATTATTATATTATATATCAGTTTATAAGTTAGACAAAATAATTTAAAGTAAAACGATAAATATAAATGCGTTTAAGTAATTTTATTAGTTGTTTTAGGATTTATAAAAAAATTAACTGAATTTTATATTTAAGATTGGAGATATTATAGTGCAGATACCTCATTGATCCCCATAATCAAAGACATAAATATCTTCACAACACATATCAAACATTTCTGCTTCTTCTTCAATGCAGAGACTAGAGCGAGGAATTCGGGCCAGCCCGTGATGGGCTCGGGCAGTTTAGACCCGAGTTCAAAAAAGTACTGAATTTTTGAGGCCCGACCCGTTTAGTAACAGGCTCATGCCGGCCTATGGGCTTTAGGCTCGTTTAATGTATTTTTTTAATACTTTTGAAGTCTAAAATAATTAATTTAAAACATAAATATTATCAAAATTAAATTAAAACACCAAATACACATAAATACGAAGTCTAAAAGGTCAAAAACTAATATCCACAATCTAAAAACTTACTAGATGAAATCAAATTATAAATCATAAACTAAATATTAAAGCCTAAATAATACAAATAACACTATCATTTTGTTCCCCAAGATCATCATCACTTTGAACATCATTTCCGAGTCCGAACAATATGCCCATCTCCATCACTTTCAAGAGATAGATATTCAACCTTTTCATTTTTCAATTTGTGTTATTAGTTTTTTCTTTTTTCTTATAAGTTGCATAACATTTAGACTTCCTCAAATACAATTAAAAAAAATTTTCTCGTTAGTTATCAAAACTAAATTAAAATATTAAATATAATGTCTATTATCAAATAAATAACTTGATAAAGACATAAACTATAAATTAAACACTAAACAATATGAACAACATTATCCATTTCATCTTCTTCATGCCTATAATCATTATTATCATATTTGTCAAAAAAAAATTTAAAAAATAAAAAATAAACGGGTCTAAACAGGCCGGCCCGCGACAATACATGGACAATTATTTTAAGCTCGCAGCCCTATAGGGTCAATCTGTTTAAACCCGACTTCATTTGCAAGTTCTAAATTATAAGCTCGACCTGTGACGGGCTCGGGCTTAAAAGGCGGGCTCGACCCAAATTTCCCGACTCTATCCTAATGGTGTGCATGGGGAATCTAAAACCACGTTAACAGTTTTTATCCAAGGATTCATGGGCCTTGTATTGCTGCGATAAGCCGATAACACGGTTTCCTATATATATATATATATATATATATATTTTCACATTCAAATTCTATAAGTTACGGAGTGACTAATATTATTTAAAATTTTATTCATTTAAATTTATCATGGTCTATAAGCATATTTTGGTAGACTAAAGTATAATTTTAGTCCTTTAAATTTAGTCAAAATATTTTTTTAGTCCCTTAAATTTAAAATGTGTGTTTTTAGTCTTTTTAAGTTAATGACATTAACTTTAATGATAAAAAATAATGAACAAAGTTAAAATAATGACATATTTTTATATTTAAATTATGTTTAAATAGGAAAATCATTAAAACCCTAATAAATTTTTAAGTTGCTGTCAAAATTAAAGTCTCCATTTAAATTAATTATGTCAGCATTTTCTGCTAGTGAAGTTAACGGCGTTAACTTAAAAAGATTAAAAACACACTTTTTAAAGGTAAAGAACTAAAAAAAAGACTTTAACTAAACTTAAAAGACAAAAAGTATATTTTAGCCATTTTGATATATCTCCTCCCATATTTTACTAGCTTATAATATAAGGGGAAAAAATCTAACAATCCTTAAAAGCTAAATAATTAGCGAATTAAAAGTAATGCAATTTTTACCCAAAAAAATAATGCAATTTTTTTTAAAAATATATACGCTATTAAATAAAGTAGTAATTAAGTCCTTCTTTATTAGTAGTCAGATATTCGAATTTATAAAAAAGAACAATCCAAAAATATAACCACTCTTAGATAAAGTGATTTTGTTCTTCATATGGTGAGGTCAAGTCGTGGGAATGACTGGCTAATAGTGCAATTTATTGAAGCTTTTTCAGTTTTTTTTTACTATTATTATTGTATTTGTTATTGATATTATTACGTTCCCCTTATAAAATCCACACACAATTTTTATGCTTAAATAATAATTATGGTTCGTAATATATTTCAATATAAACATTTTTAAATGTAGGATTTAGGAGCTTACATGCAATTTGTTAAGCAGGTGATTCAGCAAAATTTAAGTCTTTTCTTTTTTAAAAAAAACATATGATTAACGAAATATATTCAAAAACATGGACTCCACCTTTTAGCTGGTTATATATAAATATATATATATATATATATATATTTATATATATATATAAAAGACTGCACTGGTTAGATTTGCCGCCACCCTCAACCAGATAGTTAGGACCAACAATTGTTAATTGTAATAATAGTATAATAATTTCAAATTCATATTATTG
>JBAGKO010000008.1:3250408-3264033 GCA_037177275.1 Acacia concinna
ATTTTATTTTCTATTGATTATATTCTTATGTTGTTGATTATATTTTTTTCCCTTATCAAAATCCTTCCCCTCCCCTCTATTTTTATCCATCCAAACAAGGTAAAATAAAATTCTCCTCCAACCCTTCCCTTCCCTGCCCTTCCATTAAAATACCTCCCTTCCCCTTCCCTCCGTTGAGCCAAACACACCCTAAGGTACCATGGATTAAATTGGAATTTTGAAATTTTGAAATTTTGCTGACATGGACAATAACCAACATGAAGTAGCGAAAACCATTACTCTTCTGGTGAAATCTATTATTCAAATGGTGAAAATTCGACATTGCTCACGCATGATAGATTCATCTCTCTCTGTCTGATGAACAGTGCCGTCAGAGGAGGGAAGAGAAAAAGTGATCAGCGCGAGATAGCTAAAACCATTACTTTTTTTGCGAAAATCATTACTCCAATGGTGAAAATACACTACTGTTTACGTCAGCAAATTTTGAGGGTGAGAGAGTGATTAACACAAATTAACATACACTAGCGAAATCCATTACTCTTCTTGCAAAAACTATTACATATCTTATGAAAATCACTATTGTTCATACTAGCGAATTTTAAAACCCTAATTTAGTCTATAGTACTTTAGTGTCTTTTTGAAATATTAATATCGTTTTTGAGGTTTTGGAATTTGGGCAGGTGTTTTTCTGAAATTCTCCCTTAATATTAATTGCCCCTGAGTATGATGTCATGTGATATGAATATTATGCTAAATAATGTAGATGGACACAATAAACATTCGTTTCAAAATATGACAAGCAAGTAGTCTGGTAAATCTAAAGAAATTTCTCCTTTGCAATGAAAATGCATGATTAGTTCCATAGTTACTGTGCATCAAATTGAATTGCAGTACCAGAAAACACTAATGACTGAGCAGCTGCAAATAGCCTTCTTATTTTGACAGACTCTATCTGCCTTCTCTCTAGGATGCTGCATTCATATATACAGACACTGAAGGCATGTTAGTGGAAAGCAAATACTATCGTATTCTTAATATTTTAGTTTGTATCCTATGTATTGTTTTCTTAACCCTGAATTTAAAATTTTTTTAGTGAATGAAATATGACGTAAAAAAAGAAAACTACAAAGTCAATACTTAATCCAATTATTTTAATTGGTTAAAAAAACAGAAAACTCTGATGATTCAGAGGGGAAAATAGAGACAAAATTTTACATACTTGTCCAATAACCGTTTTTTGTCATGATACTTGTCCAATTATCACATGAGGAGTAACTTTACAATTTCTGTTTGCAAGACAAATGAATCATAATCCCCCCCCCCCCCCCCCCCAGAAAAAAGAAAAAGAAAACATGATTCATGGCTCAAATCACATCAAGAAAAGGTGAATATGATTAGACAAAAGTCTATTCTAAACCTAACCCTAAAAGAGAGTAAAAACCAGAGACAAACTTACTAAGTGCAATCAGTATTGGGGGCCATAATGGAGAATCCCAAAGAGACGCCTCCGGAAGCTAAGCAAGCAAGGAGGCGATGACTTTGGCATTAGGGTTACGAGTGAAGACTAAGCCCATCAAGCAGACAGTCTCTCTCTCACACACACACGCACGTACACTTGTTCTATTATTCTCCCTCCAATATGTAATACAAAACTTAGTTTCATTTTTTTCAATGTAATCATAATTTTCCCCTAGTAATAATTCCTCAGCAATAATGAAATAGCAAAGGAAAGAAGAAAATTAAAGAAGATGATTAGAAAAGATATGTATCATATTAACTAACTGAACTACATTAATCTAATTAAATTAAATAAATGCTTCTTATATTAAGAATTGGAAGGAGTAATCATCTACTAGACTAGGTCATTTCCTTCAAGCCTCACAACATGGGCTCTCTCTCCGCTTTAGGATGTGGTTATGAAGTTGGAGCAGGCTCCAAAAAAAAAAAAAAAAGTCCTTTATTAGTTCCACTTACTTCCTCCTTCACCACACCAACTTGACTACTACTCATCATCATCATCATCTTCTAGAGTGGTAGACACTGACTAAATCAGAGGTTACAGGCAGGATTGAAAGTATGTATGCGACTGGATTACAAGGCCATTGGCACTACACAATTTATCTTCCAACATGCCCTTAACCTCATCCCCACTTCTATATTGTACTCACTCAAACTATTTTCTTATTTTGCTTACCAAATAATATCCTTTAGCAGCAAGTTTATTAAATATATGCAGACCTCAGGTCTTAAATATAAGTTTTAGTTAATTTTTTTTAAGAATTCTAAGAAAGTTAATTTTTTTAGAGAATTCTAAGAAAATTAATTGAATTACTTTAAAGAGTTTAAATTTATTATTTTTCTTCAAACTATATTATATAACTTATTTATTTTTCTTGATTTCTTAAAAATAAGAGTCAACTAGATTTTATATTTAATATTGAAGGTAATATATGTTTTAAAGAATCAAGTTAATGCTGTTGATGAAATATTGGGTTGGCGTGCAATCTGGAGGTTGCGGTTTCACCATGAATTTTTTTAATCAACCTTCACTCAGATTCATTCATCCTTTGTTAGCAACCAATTTGCATTTTGGAAAATTCTAGAAAATAACATAAAAATTGTAAAAAGACAATTCAGTGCTGTGAAATATGAAAATCCCAGATCAATCTTTGATAAGAATATAGAATTTTTTGAATCTTGAAATTTTGTAAAATTATGTAAATGCTACAATATTTTCATAGTAAGAGTATTTGTATTCATAATAACAAAGGCATTTAGGTAATATGTATTCAAACTATGAATTGTTGTAAATATAGATATTCTTACTGTGAAAATCTAAGGAATTTACATAATTTCACAAAATTTCAAAATTCCAAAAATTACATATTCCTACCAAAGGTTAATATGAGATTTTAGTTTTCATATCATAGAATTGTCTTTTTACCATTTTCATAATATTTTTCTGAGATTTTCCCATTGCATTTTGTTATTATGTTTTTTTTCCTTTTCTTTTTTTGACTAAATAAATATGTCTCTACAATATGCTAAGATAAAACATCAACAAGGTGTCGTGGTGTAGTTGGTTATCACGTCAGTCTAACACACTGAAGGTCTCCGGTTCGAGTCCGGGCGACGCCACAAATTAATTTTTGCCCCACATGTCCAATATTTATCTGGGCTTGAAGTAGAAGAAATGGATCAAAGAATTTGGATTTGACGAGAAATGACAAAAATGTCAAAATCTGTACCCAAAAAGAAAAAAATTTGTCAAAATCGAAACGTCACTCCAACTTTGGAGACACTCATTTTAAGAGTTGAAAAACGTTCGCTTGTGAGTTGTGTCACTATCAGTTATAGTAACTTTTAATTGAGACGTTTGCCCAAAATGAATAGACGTGACATCCATAAATTTGATATGATACCCATAACATCCCCTAAAATAACCAGCAATAATAATAATAATTTAATTTAATAATTGTAAGATAACAATCATAATTAATTAGAAATTTCTCTTTATCAATTAATATCTTACAAATTATAACAAAACGAAGGTCACAATTCACAAATAAAAATTCTTATTGTATAACGTAAAGGCACATGATTGCTGAAACATAAAGCAAAAGGCTAATTAATTAATGTGAACTATAAACGAAAGTAGAATAAGAAGCTGCTTCAAGATTCATTGCATTTCCATTTGGAAGTTGGGACACAAGTCAAGTAATGGCACCAATTGCAGTGATCGTAACCATTCTCTCCCTTGAACAGCATTACAGTCCCAATACCTAACCTGCCATGTTCATCAACCGCCACATCAGTTATATGAATATCCCGTACAAATGTAAATCATAATCTCCGACATGTTTAATAATATAACATGTTCTGTCTAAAGTATTACTTTTTTTCCACTTAGCATTACTGAACAAACAATAAAACTTTCTTACTAATTAACCAAACTCCCCTTACGGATAATCCAAACATATTATTAGAACCTCTAGTATGTTTAATGATATAAGATGTTGATCAGAAATAACTAATTTTAACTAACTCCTCTGTTAGTTCATGTAAAGGTGTCATGAGGTGGTTATAGAGTAGGAGAGAAAGGAGGTTACCCGAGGATAAGAAGAACAAGAGAGAGAATCCAGAGAACGTATTGGAAAGGCTTGTATTTGGACTTGAGGCGTGAAGCAGAAGGAAGATGGTTCTGCTCTACCCACCCAAACTGTGGACGAGGAAGCAAAATGAAACCCAACAACAAACCTGTCATGAACCCTCCAATATGTGCAAAATTATCCACATGGGGTAGTATTCCTATCCCAAGATTTATCACTATTATCACCACTAGTGTCAACAATGCTGCCACCTACAAACAAACAAAATATGCCTCAAAGTTCAGATCTCTACTGCTACTCAATCTGCTAATTCAAGTGTGTTTCTGTCTTCTTAATTAGTACCTTGTTGGTGTAAATGGTCCAGTTTGTGATGAGTTCAGAAAGCATTGCTCCAAGAAGTCCGAAAAGAGCACCTGAAGCACCCACGGATATGTTGCTCCTGATAAACAAACAAGATAGAACACTCCCTCCAAATCCGGACAACAGATAAATTATGCCTATCTTCACTGCAAAAAAATTCACCCAAACAAATCAAATGGATGTTATATATACAATGATGTTTTGGTGATTCAGAAAGAGAGATTGTTCATTGTATTTGTACCAAACCCAAATTGCTGTTCAAGGCGAATCCCAATGAACACAAGGCTCAGCATGTTTGCAACTAAATGGATAACTCCAGCATGCAACCATATGCAAGACACAAGCCTCCATCCCTCATGCCCCTTCACAACACTATCCCATTTCAAAGCTCCCATCTTTGTCAATCTTCACAAAAAAAAGAACACTTTTTTTCTCAGATCAATAGCTCAATAACACAAGTTTATTCCGAAAGCTCAAGAATTTTCTAAGCAGACATAGAATTAAAAACATGGGTGTTAGAGAAAATGCAATGGATCAGCTCTTTACGTTGAAGAAGAAGGTCCAAGCAGGGGATTCTCCCGCAGAGGCTGGAACGACAACCTGCCGAGGAACCTGGCCACACAGTCTCCTTCGAATCCCAGATTGGTACGAGGACAATTGTTAACGTACATGGAGGCGATGAAAACACCAAGGTTGGCCACTACGAACATCGGAACCAGCCATGAAGTCCACCGAGTTTCTGGATCATAGCCATGGGAGGAGGAGGAAGCAGAGTAGTCTCTGTTCTTCGTTCCTCCACCTTCTAGATCCCTTCTAGGCATTTTTCTCTCTTCTTCCTCTCTCTCTCTCCTCTCTCTAAAACTTCTTCTCTCGAGAAAACTCAATGGAGATGGTTAGAGAGAGAGACAAGGAGATGAAGGTGGTGGTGGATTTAAACGGAGGTGGAGAAGAGAGAGTGGTGGTTGTGGGCATTGTGGGTGAGCGATTTCAGGTTTCTAACTGACGCAGTAAGCAAAGAGGGAATAGATCCTCGGTGTTCCGTCTTGTACGGTGCTTCGTTGTCATGGCCAATCAGTGTTTGTTCCTGTCGGGAAGCTGTCACGTGATTGCGCACGTGCTTCAGAGACGTTGACTAGACTGGTCTACCCATGACGTGGCGATATCTTATTGGCAATTGTTTTAGACGAGTTGTGGGGTTGCGAATAGTGGATTGGTGCCTGAGTGGGAGATGTTTCGTTTTCGTTTGGCGGTAAGTAAGCTGAAAGAGGCCTTTGAAAATGGCATGTTACTTTGCTTTGTTTGGCTCCAACTTCCTAACGGTTATTTTCTAGGTCAAAAAACAAAAAATCCAATCGGTTATTATATATATATTTTTTATCAAAATATAGTAAAATATTTATGATATTTTAGTTAAATAACTAAAGTGTTTGGTAATTATGATTTTTGAGCGTTCTTATCTTCTATTAGTATTAGTAGTATATTTTGTTAAGAAAGGATGGATTTTGGGAAGTAGCTTCCATTGTTGAAATTTGTAATTATCTTACCCACCTGGCTTTGTTCTTTTTGTGAAACTTCATTAAGCAATTGCTATATTGTTTAGCCTTTTAATCATATATGTTGATGGTATGTTTTTCAGAAATATTGTAGATTGAGTCAAATAGATCTTAGTTTAGATCAAACAATCAAGCTTATGATCAAAGAGTCTAATTATGTTAAGAAGAAGGAGAAAAACAGTAATATACTTAATTATGTGATTGATAGAAAGACTCACTTTTATTATACTGTTTGAAAGTGACTCAGTTCAGGTCACAAAAAAAACAGAAAGTGACTCAGTTTGTTGTGAAAAATATGGTGCAATTTAGGTTATCTTATTGAGGGGTTCCACAGAACACTTGCAACTTCCCGTTGTTATCATCATAGATGAAACATATTGGGCCGACCACAGTCTTAAGCCCAATTATTGCCAATGTGATTTTTGAAAGAAGTTCAAATTCAGGGTTGGCAAAATAGTTTGGCCATAATTTTCCTACAGCAAACTTGCTACTTGATTCTTCAAGTTGACCATTTTTTCATTTTTCATTTATAAATTATAAATTTGTGTCAAATCACAAGTAAACTTGCTACTTGATTCTTCAAGTCACATACCGGGCTTGCCCATTTTACGTTTCTAATTTATAAATTTATATTAACTCATTCGTAACTATGGTTAATTTTTTTGATTTGATTATGTTTAATGACTTTATATATAAATTTTATAGAAATTTCTTTATTGAGTATGATAAATTATGAATTTTTAATTATTTAGATTTAAAATATATTTAGATCAAATTGTTGACATTTTTAGTTTAATTATACACTATTATTATCTCTTACAAGTTCATGATTTATGAGTTTGCTTAAATTCATGAGTTTGACAATATTAGCGGTAGGTTTTGAATATGAGTCTTTTATATGAAAACCAACAAGTTCTAAGAGCCAATTCAGGGCAGCATAAATAGTAAAGGTTCTTATCACTTAAGTAAATATTTAGAATCTTCTACGCCTTTATCTTTACTCCCCCTTGTCCTTTTTATAAAAATTCAATAATTAAATTAAACAATTTGAAAAATAGTTAACATTTTTCAAAGGTAATAAACATATAGAAAATGAACTATTTTTTGCCCAAGCTTGCCCTTATTTATAAGGGGAAAGCAAGAGAGACAAATAAAAGTAGTAACAAGAGAAAATATAAAAGGAAAATTAGAACCAAAGACCTAGAGCGGATTATATTTATTGGGAATTACTTTAAAAGTTGTAATTATTCAAAGAGACCAATCAACAAAATATAAATTTTAAAAAATTACTAAATTGCCCTTATTAAGTTTCCTATACCCTCTCCTTCAATCTCTCACACATATTCTATTTTTAAAGTAATTTGAATGTTATTTTTGCAAAATTACAACAGCCAAAATCATCATTTTTTTTAAACTTTAACTAACACCTACCCAATCAAATCATTAAAATAATAACATTTAATTATTAAGTCAGATGTTGGTCAATTTAAATTATTTAGTTTTTTCCTGATTTATATAATCTTTTATAAAATTAACTCTAAGTAAAATATACCACTTTAAAAAAGATTTATCCCCACAAAAATTAAAAAAAATATTATGATTATTTGTTTAACATCACCAGATTCCCACTTGCAGATATTGTCCCTGTTTGCAGCCGTAGCCAAGAGCAGAGTTTTGTTTCTCTGGGTTACACTGCTTCGGTCCCCCAAAAAACGCGTCTACAAGGGGAAGGTATCCGCACCCTTATAAGGCATGCTTTGTTCCCCTTCCCAACCGATATGGGACTCTCATCCACCCCCGTAAGGGCTTAGCGTCCTCGCTGACACACCAACCTGAGAACTGGCTCTGATACCAAATGGAACATCACCAAAATCTCCACTTGCAGATATTATCTATATATGACATCTCTTACTTAACGGTTTCTAGAACAAACGTCATTATATCAAGAGACATTTTTTTCCACACACTTATATGATGGTTATTAATAAAAACCAACATACATGTGGAAAATATATTTAACGGTTGTTTATTGTATAGTTTTTTAGGGGGGGAAAGGCATATAATACATGACAGTTGTCTTGTAAAATCGTCACATATATATGGCCTATATACAAAGGTTTTTCTATAAACAATCATCATAGATAGTATATATGACGGTTGTATTTCAACAATCCCTGTATATATTGTATTAATATATTGCATAGAACCCATTTTTGCATAATTATTTGAAACTTCAAAAATCTCTAGATAATTAAGTTCTTCACCTGCAATGAAGGTTTTCGAGCTCTCCCTCTTCCTTTTTCCTCTCATCCATTGCAGATTTCTACTTTCCTCCGTGTTGTCCTCCTCTGTTGCTCTTGTGGGTCGTAGGTCTTGCGTGCATGGGTCTTGGATTGCTGTTTACTAGTTGTGCTCCTCTCTCTTGACAAAATGTTTGATCTTTTTTTCTGGTAATTTATTATTGATATACTTCTTTGTCCTCTTGAAATATGATGAAATTGTTGGTTTGTGGGTCTATTTTAATTTGATGGCTGTTGTATGTGGTGATGAGTTTCATTTTTAATCTATTATTGACATCTCTTTAATTAGATGATGAAATTACCTGTTTTGTTCATCGTTTTACTTGTTGTATTAGTAAGTTTCTATTGTTAAGAGAGTATGAAGCTTGTTGTTGTGTGGATATTTTAAATTTTTAATTTGTTGTAGTTATATTAATGTTTGTTTGTATTGATGAAGTGGGGTAAAGAGAATGTGAAGATTGTTGTGTGTATTATTTTAAAAGTTTGTTGCATTAAACTTGTTGGTTGCTAGTATTGATGAACTGGGTGAACATTGTTGTTTTGGTAAATTTTAAGTACTTCTTGATACTAAAGTAGTTAATCGATAGTATCGATATAGTAAAAATTATGTAGAAAGATTATTGTTTTTAAGTGTATTTGTTGTTTGTTTTGTAGCTTTAGATAATGGAGAATAAAGAATGGATGTAGGCCAATCATTTATCGAAGAAATACTGGGATGAGTTTGATGAATTCATACAATTAGCATGTGGTAATCATATTGACAATTATGGCTTCATTGTTTGTCCTTGCGTCAAGTGTGGTGTTGTGAGGCTTGTCCATCCAGACACTTATACAGGTTGGACAAAATATAGAGAAGTTGAAGTGGAATGCAATCATAGTTGGCCAAACTTAAAAAGTAGGTGTAACACACCAATCTCGAAAACATGTGAGGAGGCACCTAACTTAGAAAGGTGTGACTCAACTAACCCCTTAGATGATGTCGATCGTCTACAAGATTCTGCCGATGCAATTGAAGGGGAATTCAGTGAGAACCCTAAAAAGTTTGAGAGGATGAAGAGCGATGCAAAGAAGCCTTTGTATGAAATTTGTACTAAGTTCATGTTGGATTTTGGGTTTGAGTCCGCCCTTGATGAGCCAGATTAAAAGCTCTGGAAATTAAACCCAATATATTAAGAGAATAGTTTCCTAATGTGAAAGGTACCTAATCAGTAAAAGGTTAACTAATTTATGTAAATATATAAATTAAGGTTATCTATTGATTAGTTACTAAATTAGGATTTGCTTTGAGAGCAAAAATGGAGAAATCGGAAACTTTCTCCAACCAAGCATTAATTACTGCTTGAGGTGTAAGAATGGAGAAATTGGAAACTTTCTCCAACCAAGCATTAATTACAGCTTGAGGTGCAAGGAGAAGGTCTTTATAAATAGGACCTCTCTACCAAGATTTCAAATCATCCCAAAGCAATATAAATTTCTTACATATTTCACTCTTCTCTTCTGTTTTGGTGCACTACTGTGCATCCGCAAGTAAGGCCCTAGTGGCCTATTTCTTGCGTGGGGTAATTGGTGAGTTTGACCTGACCAAGTATGTGACTAATTCCCTCACCATTAGTATAATATTTCTAACAGTTCACATTGTTATCTACAGTGTTGAACTCGTACAACTAGAAAGCAAAATATGGGTTGAATGGTGTGGGTTTCACAGAGTTGCTTGTGCTTTTGAGAAGAATGCTGCCACTGAAAAATAACATACCAACAAAGGCTTATGATACAAAACAAGTAATGTACTTGTATGCAATCGTTAACTAAGTGTCCTTTGTGCTTAGCGTTACGCTACCAAGTGAGTGGAAAGAGTTCAACAAAGGCATTTTGGTATTTATCAATTATACATAGATTTTGATGCTTGTATAATAAAGCAATTGATGCAAAAAAGTTGTATTAGCATGAGGACGAATGGATTGAAGATGACATGCTTCGGCATCCTGTTGATTCTGCAGAATAGAAGAGGTTTGGCCTTCAACAGCCTGAATTTGCTGAAGAACCTAGAAACCCTAGCTTGGCATTGGCTACTGACAAGATGAACCCATTTGGAATGAAGAGCAATACCTACAGTACATGGCATGTGATGTTGTTTATCTATAATCTACCTTCATGGCTCACAATGAAATGAAAGTACATGATGTTATCTATTATAATATTAGGGCCAAGGAAACCGAGCGATGACATACACGCTACTAATTTAAGACTTGAAGGAGTTGGGGGATAAAGGGGAGGTTGTATATGATGCTAATGAGAAAGCACCGTTCAATTTGAAGGCTATGTTGTTTAAAACAATCAATGATTTTTCGATGTATGTGAGGTACAATATTAAAGGCCAACTTAGATACCTGATTGTAACTAAAAAGAGCATTACCATTAAGTTTAGGAAAAGAAAATGGGACACTTAATCTATGTACATGCAATATATATATGTATTTATTCATATCTCTATTTTATTTACTATTGATGATGTATTATTATATATAAGAAATCAATTATATAATGATATTATATAATTAGCTTGTGGTGATATATATGTATGTTTATGGTCATCAATTGATGTTTATATATATATATTATTCATTCTCAATATATGTAGCCAAAACTGAATCTGCTAGCTATGATATATATAGCTGCTTGATATTTTATTTCTATTTTATTGCATACATGAATATAATGTAAGGGGCTGATTAAAAGAGCCCCTGTGGAGTTGAAAATTTTGGCTGGTGGTTGTTTATAAAACCATCATATATAAGAGAATTATAGAACAAATTTATGACAACTCGTCATATATAAGATAAAATATATGGGGGACAAATTTAAAAAATCATTATATATTTTCACAAATATATGGCAGTTATTCAACCGCCATATATATACATATATGACGTTAAAATATATGATATTTGAAAACGATTTTATATAGAAAAAATCGTCATATGTAAACAATTCTGTAGCAGTGAAATCACATAATATATTTTGACATAAAAATACATCATGCAAACTGCCATTAAATATAATTGCATATATTTTTTTAATACTTTGGATATATATAACCTTAAACAATTATAATTAAGTATAAAAAATATTGAGTTTTTTGTAAAATTGTATACGTTTTATTTTTTTATAATTTTTTTTGTCAGTTTTAAAAGTTATAATTTTGAAAAAATTGAAAGATGTTTGTGTTTTTTTTTTTGTGTTAATATAATCTTTGGTCCCTCACTTTTACTCCAATTTTAGTTTTTGTCTCTCAAGTTTTAAACCATTGGTTTTGGTCCTTGTAGAGGCAACATGATCCAGGTTTTTATTGAATTATAGGGACCAATGTTCTAAACAAAATAAAATTGAGAGAACAAAACCTATGATTTGAAACTTGAGGAGCCTATGTGGCACTCAATCCTGGTTCAATCTCGGCTACATGTAATAAAGAAAAAAGAAACTTAAGGGACCAAAACTAAAATTAAAGCAAATTTGAAAGACGAAAGATTATGTTAACCCACTTTTTTTTTAATAGATACATAGTTAAAATTAAGAGAAATTGTGTTGCATTTAATTAAATTTAAAAATTCATATTAGTGTTTAAAATAGGATGAGTGTTTAAAAATTCAAGGGCAATTTAGTATTTTTAATTTTTAATTTTTGTAATTGATCCTTCTATGATTTATATAATTACAACTTTTATGGTCTTTCTCAATAAATAGCATCTGCTCTTAGTCTTTTATTCTAATTTTCCCAACTATAAAAAAGAATGTACTCAATGTAGTATGAGAAAACATGAGGACAAAGAATAGAATTATTTAGAGAAAAAATGGTAAAAACTCCTTTAAATATTCAAACAACATCACATGGAATCTTATTAAAAGGAATAAGACAATTCAAATTTTAAACACTTATAACAAGGCCTGAAGAGAGTACTGTTTTAGCAATTCAAGCTGAAAATATTCTTCCCTTGACATTCCACCGTACAATCAAAAGCAAAATAGATATGTCTCTAGCAATGCATGTTTAATTCTCTAAGTAACAATCTAGCCAAAACTGAAAACATATGAAATAAACAAGTTAGAAATTGTCACCCATTAAAGAAGGGGGTAAAACAAAACAACTCTTTTCTTTAATTTCATCATTTTATTTATTTACGTGCCTGCCCAATTTCTTCCCCCTTACTATAAAACTTTGTGTGATTTCCTTATAATATCATTTTGTACTCTATAAAAAAATTGGGTTAAGGGGTTTAAATGCCCCAGAAATATTTCAATATGGCTATTAGACATTTGAAAGTTTTCTTTTGGCGGGTGAGGCAAATATGCTTTGAAAGTATAAAAAAAATAGGGCAATATGGCATTTCTGTTAAAGACCTAAATGGTCAACATCTGTTGACCCAATATATGTGAAGTGGCATGCCTATGTGGCATCCACCTCACTTTTTCTCTCAAGTCAAACTTCCGCGTAGCAAATAAATTAAAAAAGAGTTAAAGAGCTAAAATACCCTAAAAGTTTTCTCAAATATACATTGAGCACCTGAAAGTTTTAGAAGGGGCAATTTTGCCTTAAAAGTTTTAAGAACGGGCCAAATTTTCCCTTTTGTTAAAAATACAAACGGACAATTGTTTGTTGACCCATTATGCTAAAATGGATGCCACAAAGGCATGCCACCTCATCTTTTATTCAATTCAAATTTCCACGTAAGGAAAAAAATTGTGCTTCATCGTCATCAATCATCCCCTAAAAAAAGGCCTTAAACATTCATCATCAATAATCTAAACAATCATCATAAACCCAGAAGCTGATCAACAATAAATCAATGAAATCTAAATAAAACAAGCATCTTCCCCTTCATCATCATTAGGCATACATAGATGCCAAACCAAAAATTAAAATGGAGAATCCAAAGAATTAATAAAAATCAATGAACTCATATATATATATATATATATTTGTGAGCACTTGAAGACAAGTGGGAAGAGTGGAACAAGAAATGAGGGGAGCTCATGCGAAGAAGAAAACGCAAAAGCTAGAGATAATCAGAGATTAATTTCTAAACATAGAAAACGAGCGAAAGACAGAGATGAACTGTAACATCCTAATTTTATATTAGGATTTAATTATAATCAAGAAATAATTTTTTATAATAATAAATCATTTATTTAAAATATAATACATGAAGGTACAATAAATTTGAGAAACAAAATATATATATATATAATAATTATAAGGAAAAGAAGATGAAGTTAATATTAATAATATTTTTACATAAATAAATATAC
>JBAGKO010000008.1:3267126-3288905 GCA_037177275.1 Acacia concinna
TTAACCATGATAGTCCCTTAAAAGATTTAGATTTAAACTTTTCTATCATGGTTAACTCATCTAAATCAATTATTACATTATATTATATTTATCAATTATAGTAGTATTATGGAAAGAGAATTTTACACTTTAAAGTATTTGTTAATTATTGTTTTAAAGAGAAGGATTTTACATGAACCAATTCTTTTAGGCATGCCATTGTCATTGAGTTGTAGAGCGATTTTTCCATTAGAGTTACGATTTCTGAGTGAGTATCAAAATGGACAATGAACTTAATGGGAATCTATACATCAAGATGGGAGGAAAAAAAAGAGAAGAAAACCCAGGCTAATCACATCCAAATACTATTAAAAAATTCAAACTAAGTAATACATCAATACATAAATAAAAGCAAGCCTTAAGAATTGCTCAATCCATTTGATTCAAATCCTCTTTTTCCTAAACAAAGAATCAATATAGCCAATGATTAATCGAACCCACAAATGAACAATCAAACTATAAAGGATGCCATCTGTCATCTCGCCTATAACTTTTCTCCATCCTCATTGTTGTAAAAGAAACGGTGAGTGAAGTGTCAATAAAATAGATGGCGACAAGCATGAGATCCAGAGGGAGAGGGAATAAAAGGTGTGATAGGGACTTCGAAGAATATGTAGAGTTCATGAGATATGGACATGGGGATTGACAAATTTGAAGACACAGAGAAGGAGGCACATAAGGCAGTACTCTGAGTCCAAGGAGAGATTGAGTTGGAAAGGTAGAGGGAAAACAGTAAAAGAGTCTAGCTCTTACAATTGGATCCTCCAACACCAGAGAGTTTTCCAGATTTAAGTCCTGATATTGCCATTGTTAGAGGAGACCTAGGGGATCGGTGTGCTTGGCGAGGTATTAGGGCGTTTGATGTTTTTGCTTTTGTTTGAATTTTTTATATTATATGGCATACTATCCTTCGTGGCACATCTAACTCAACATGTGTGGTCAACTGTTAGTTGACCGTTCGAGTCTGGTAAAGCAAGGGAAAAGTTGCCCTCTTTTTTAAACTTTCAGAGTAAAATTGTCCTTAAAAAACTTTTAGGTTCCTAATGCCTATTCACCAAAACTTTTAGGGCATTTTAGCCCTTTAACCCATTAAAAAAATTGCACCTTTGGAATAACCCATGTTATTTACGATTTTTCCATTGTCTTCTATTCTCTTGGATGCATATTGGCACCATTTCTCCTTTCTTTTTCACAAAATATGTTCCTCTCTTAGAAGACATGACGCCTCACTACCTACAATTTCTAGCAAACAAAACCTCTCTTGTCCCTTTAGATAATCAATTGTTCAAGCTTTCAATGGTGAAGATGGGACCAAAGAACGTGAAGCCAAAATTGAAGAAGACGATCAAAGATCCCAAAAGCGGTAGGATGCAACAATGAGTATATGATAATAATAGAGAATGGTGAGGTAGAAGGTTAGGGTTTTCTATCTTGGCAAGGTTCAAAGGCACTAGAAACCCACAATTTTTACCCTTCCTCCCCTCTTGTCTTCTTCCACTCCTCCCCTTGTCTGCTTCATAGGTTTATGGGTTCTTTGATTTTAGTCGATTATTTGATTTCTTTGTTGTGATTTATGGATGTTTTAAGACATGCTTTTGTTAAGATATAGTTGTGGAGAATTCGACTATGTATTAACTAAGCTATGTTTGGTGATTTTTCCATATTAAGTAACTACAAAATTTTAGAGTTGCAAGTGAAGATGAAACACCCCATTACCATCACCCTTCCATCAAAGCATTGATTTTCAATCCTAATTTCTATTAAAGGTAGGAGCTTTTCACCCTCAATTTGTTGATTGTCAATTTTCTAGAGTATTACTAATGATGCTGAAGAGGGAGGTTTTTGTTTTAAAAAAAATTGTTGCAAACTGAGGGAAAGGCAATTTTCTGGGTACGATGTTGAATATGAGGGAGAGATTGAGTTGTAATAGAGAGGTCTAAATTTGAGTTTATGCATTATGGGATTTTTGGCTGATAATGATGATAGAGTATCAAGAGTCTATGGAGGTGAAAACTGGGAAGATGATGAAGATGGTAGTGGTAGTCCATGAAGATGATGAAGTTAGTGGCCTAGGATTGAAAGAGGGGAGAGAGAGGAAACAAGAGATGATGAGATGGCATGATTTGAAATATGATGTGACAATGTTATCCTACATGGCAAAGCCACTTCATCATATACTAGTCAATTGACAATTTGGGTCTTCAACAAACGGGCCATCTTGCCTTATTTTCTATACTTCTAGAGCATATTTGTTCCCTCTAAAACTTCCAAGTGTTCAATGGCCATATCGTAATACTTCTGGGGGCATTTAAGCCTCTTAACCCAATAAAAAAAACTTAGGAATTAGAATCCCAACTCTTATATACTACATTTAGTCGTTAAAATAAGATTCATTTTATAATTCAATTTCTTTATTATAATGAGTATTATGTTAAAGGACTAGATTGAATTACATATTAATCTAGTTTGATCATTTCATCTTCATTAGATTTTTATGTAACCCATATAGTTTTATTTATAAAGCATAGAGATAAAAGGAATATTTTAGTCATGTTTATACGTCACATTATTAAATTTTTAATGCAAATTCCCTTCATTTTATTATCTTGTTGACTTTTTTTTGCATAATTATTGAGTTGACTTTATTCATACTATATATACACTACCCCCAGTTCATAATATATGACACTTTAACTAATTTATAAGAAATAAGAAGTGGTAGTTAACTCATTAAATATGTCTTAAATTGAAACTTTTCACCACCTTTTCCCTATTATAAAATGTGTTTAAAAATTTAATGAGTGGGCAAATTGAAAATGAGCATTCATTACAAGGACAAAACTGAAAAATGAACAATAATTATCTTACAAGTGACTTATACTCCATCTAGTTTATAATATAGGGCAATTCAACTAATTTATGGGAAATAAGAAATGGTAGTTGAATCATTTAATATATCATAAATTGTAACTTTTTTTCACTTTTACCCCTTATTAGAAAATGTGTTTAAAATTTTAATGAGTGGATAAATTGGAAATAAGTATTAATTATCTTACAAATGTCTTATATTATAGATCAAACAATTATTCTAGAAGTGACCTATACTGTAGATTGGAAAGAGTATTATGAACCAAACTATTCTTCCAGAAACGCCATATAATGTGGGTTGGAGGGTATATAAGGGATAACGTCCAATATCGCCCTAAAAATTTTTGCTAAGGAGATGTGAGCACCCGAAAGTTTTTTTAGGAGCAATTTCACCCTGAAAGTATACAAAATATGGCAATATAACCTTATATTAACAGTTGGTTAACTTTGACCATTAAATAAAAAAGTTTTGACCAAAAAATGACACATGGCACACTGACTTGGTAGCAATCTTGCCAATCTCCCCCTTTCTCTCTCTCTCCCCCTCCTCTCCCCCTACTCCTTACTCCCTCATCTCGTATTTTCTGTAGGAGATGAAGAAAGTTAGAAAACCTGAATGGTGATGGTGTGCCCCAAAAACCATCCCACTTCACTCTCTCAAATACATATTCTTATTATAGTCTTCAGCACAAAAAGCCACTCCACTCCCCTTCACTTTCTCAAATTGGTTTAATATGAAGAGGACTATTGAGTTTGGAGTTGTTCTTAAAAATTTCAACAAGGATGGTGACAAAAAGATTTCTCCTCAAAACTCTTGCATTGGCTTGGCTTGATGGGTGAAAGAAGCATAAATGGAAATACAAACTTTGGATTCAAACGGCTATGGGTTTCTGAGTTAATTTGGAGGATTTCATGGAGTTAATGGAAGGGGGAAAGAGGAGAAACAGATAAAGGACATGAGAGAAGGAAAAGAAACATAATTGTCTTATATAAGTTTTTTTTTTGCCATAAAATATTGAAACTCAATATCACTTTTACTTGAGAATTGAATCATATAAGCAGGGAAGACAAACTTTCTATTCACCTTCCTTGAATAAGTGATCGGACCATGGAATATTGCCTTCCATATCATCAAAATGTGATTGCACCAAATAATGTAGTATAGGACACAACCAATCATTCTTCTTGAGGAGCGCTTTATTGGTAAAATCTTATAAACTAGTTTTCGAATAAAGACATAATGAAATAGGTGAAGGAATTGGGGGGTTTTCAAATGATTTGTTGGTGCAATGGTAAATGTAAAGAAATACAGGTAAAATAAATATTTTTGGTATTTTCAAAATATAAAGGAATGTTTTGGATAATAGGGAAAAATGATGAAATAGTCTCTTGATGATGAAAACTCAGCTATCCTTACTCTTAAAAGATATTTGGGAGTTTGAAATCTCTAAGTCTAATTAAAAACCATAAGTAATCACTTGGGTCCAATGCCTTAGTTAATAGAAAACTTCACTTTAATCAAAGTTAGTTTAACATCTCCTAACATATTGTTAAAAACCACTTAGAGTGCAAATGGATGAATGATGCAATAAAATCATATTGTCAATCAACAATATGGGGATACTAAGCGTACAGAAAAATCATCAATAATCACTGATAAATCAGCTGAACACAAGTGTTCAACATATATATATATATATATGCAAATCATCTAATGATAACAACAAACAATCTAAATGCAATACATAGTCTAAAACTCAAAATTTTACAATCATAAAATCAAGAGAGAATTACATTGAGGTTTCAAGTAAGGAAATTAATATTAGAAAAGTCCTTATGACAAGTTGAGGAGCTATTATTGATAAGCTGAAGAGTTATATTGATAACCTGAGGAGCTAGCTGGGACTTGTCAAAAAATAAATTTCCTTACTTGGAACCTCAATGTAATTCTCCCTAAAATCAATCCTTCACCCATATGCAGAAAATTCTAGATCTAGCTAAATATAACATAAAGGGAAATACAAGCTTAGACTAGAACACTAATCCCCTATTAAGTCCAATGAGCCCAAGCTTTGTCTTCATCACCGAGAGGCTAAGAAGTTAGCCTCTCATGTCTTCAAAATGCCTACAATCACTAAAACAGGGAGAAGCCATAACAGTAACTGAATTGAGTTGAAAAGATGAAGATGAAGATGATGGAGATGGTTTAGGTGATCTAGAATGGTGGAAATTGATGGAGGAATGAGGGAAAATGATGGGTTTTGGTATGGAGGCTAGGAGAGGATAAGAGAGAGTAATGGTGGCTCTTTTTCTACAAATCTGCAAAGTTTCAGTGTGGTTTCTGTGGTGGCTATGTCTTTCTTATATATGGGATCTGAAAACCCTACTTCAAAATGCACAATTTCACTTTGGGGGCCAAATCACAACCTCAAATGTGTCAAGTGGCGACCTGGGAAGACAAAAAGCACTTCACTTTTAACTTAACTTCCAAAACACAGAGCTCTAATTAAGGACATCTAAGTCGTGACCTCAAAGCTATAAGTCATGACCTGGGGAGGCAGAATACTCCCATTTATGCTTTGGCTTTTAGAATTTAGTGGCTCCATCAATGCTTCGTCTTGGGTCTTAAGTCCTTCTCTACTTGCTTGAAAGTTACATCAAAGATCTTTGTAAAGACCAAATAAGCAATTATAAATAAGGAGAGGAAATTAACCATTTTTACCCCTAAAATAGCAAAATGCAATGCATGAATCTATGTAATCTAAAAACTATAAGTGCAATGCATAATAAGGGTAAAAGTGTTGCAATTCGTTAGAAAACTCTTAAGAAAATTATGTAAAGATAGGGTTCTATTAATAAGCAACTAAGCATGTTTTGTTTTTTGTCAATAACAACTAATATAATGCCACAACATGTTACAAAATATAGACAAGAACATGACCAGAAAACAGACACCTAAGGAAATAAGCTAAGAAACAAGGTTCTAAAGGTGTTACCACGATACACTAGAGTTCTATGTATATATTATGTCTTTGGTATTAGCCTAATCTTCAGAAGCCAAACCACTTTGATTGAAATGAAGATTGGTACCAAAGCAAAACCAAAAGCAAAAGCACTAAGACGACTACACTCCAAGAAGAGAAAGACACACCGACTCATTAAAGTGAGCCATGCTCTGGTTGGGTTAGACGAAACTTGAGCCTTATAGAACATGAAATAAGAAGGAAACTCAGTAACATGAGCAATAGTAAAAGGAATATGTTTAAGTTAATGGTTGCATGATGAAGCTGAGATTTGTAATATTTGGATTGAGAGAACCACAACAAGCTAATGACAATAGCAAATATTGTAAGGAAATGGAGTGAAGGTGTAGAGATAGTCGCCACTTTGTTTTTCTTCGTATTTGGTGGATGACTTGAGGGAGTGATGAGAGAGAGGAGGGAGAGAGATTTGAGAGAGTGTTGCCTAATTCGTGTGCCATGTGTTATTTTTTGGTCAGATTTTTTTTCAACAGTCAAAATTGACTAACTGTTAATACAGGGTAATATTGCTACATTCTGTATCCTTTCGAGATAAAATTGCTCATTCAAAAACTTGCAGGTGTCCACTACTCTAAAGTGAGAATTTCCAAGGTGAAATTGGACCTTATCCCAAGCATATAATGTATATTAAATATAAATGAAATTAGATGACTGTGCAATTTTGAGACAAAATTAAAGAGGTTTCATATTTTTTATGTAAAACGTGTTGAAACATTTTATCAACTTGGCAAAAAAAAAAGTGTAAGAAAGTTTTATGGTCATGTCTTTTGTCTTAATGCATTCAAAGCTTATTGAACATATAAAAATTCGATTGATATGTTAAAGGAATCCATATTTATGGCTTGTTTGTTATGACTTATTTAAGCTAAATAAGATTTTATGCACAACGTACGAGAAAAACACCTCTCATATACTTATTTCATACTCCGCAAAAAAGATTTTATTACTCCTAAATAAGTTATTCCAAACAAACACTTAATCTCATGTGCACATCTTCAATTCACTAAACTAGTCAATCGAATGGGTCAATGATTAAACCATACATGCCTGTTATTGCTTATTAGTAAGGATATCAGAAATAGTTTGGAAAAAAAGAGTGACTGTATTGATGATAAAGGATTGACGTGTGAGAGAGTATTTTTGGTAATGAAATTAAAAATGATTTAGAAAACAGTACTAAATCAATTATTCAATTAAAGATTGATATAAGTCAGATACCATTTTGATAATAACCCAATTGAGAATGAATCTTAGAAAACTGATGAGCGATGACAATGATTCGTGTCAAATAAAAAGGTTATTCCTTCTACGCATGTGCGTGTGTGTGGTTTTTTTTTTTTTTTTCCTTAATTACTGGCCACATCTTAATCTCTGATTTTGTAAAAGCCAATGTTAACGCAATCATATAATATCTTTTCGCCCGTGATTATGTCGGCTGGGTCCAATTATGATGTCATATATTTCATGATTCTATCACATAACACCTCCTCTTATATACACAAACATATCTACATTTTAATTTATCATTTATTTTTGTCAAGGGTTGTCCATGCCCTGGTCACATTGTAACGCATAGGCTCTCCTAAAAATAAGGTTATAAATTTAAATCCCCTTTTTAACCTTAAGTTTTTAGTTTTTGAAATGAAAAATCATCCATATTGTGAGTGAAATAAACTTTCTTATTTTACATGACAAAGTAAAAATACATAAAGATGATACTACCTTTGATCTTAAAAATAACATGAAATTGATTTTTTTAAAGTATTTTTAAAAAATTAATTAAATTATTTTAAAGTATTTAAATTTATTATTTTTCTTTAAACTATTTTGTCTAACTTATAAACTGTTATATAATATTATGATATATTAAAAATGATATGATTAAGTAATTTATTTAACTTTCTTAATTTTTAAAATAAAGAAAAGAAAAAGTCAACTACCAAAAGTAGTGTAAATAATTATGAAGCTTTTGCTCACATCTAATGACACAAAGGAATAATTAACTTGTAAATCCCAACCACTTCCCTTAAGGTGCATCCTAAAATATTTTATTTAGATACTTTAAAGTATTTTGTGGCACGTTGAACACCCTATAGTAATTATCTAGATGCATTAGCATCCTAAAATATTTATTTGTGTCATAGTACGTTCTTGATACATTTAAAAATAATAATTGAGGGTGTTAAAAGCATAAAAAAATACTTTAAGTTGTTGAATGCACATAAAAAAAATTCACGATATTAAATGCACCACAAAATACTACAGTATATAAGTTGCTGAACACACATAAGAAAAATACTTCACAATGGTTGACGCATCACAATACTTTAAGATGCCGTACGCCCCTAAAAAATACTCAAGTGTGCTAAATACACTTTAACCATATTTTTAATCATGTTCCTTGTGATTTTTTTTTCCTTTTTATCAAGTAATTAATGCATTTATTGATGCGCCAATTTCTAATTAGGTCCCCACGACTTTTTGTTCCTCTTTTATCAATCCCTTATACATGGGCTTGACTAAAAATCATCAATTGCAACTAATTAAGAGCCATCTGATTAGTCATTGACTTACCGGGATGGGGATACCTTGCGAAAACAAAAAAAACCTGATTAAATATTATTTCAATTTATAAGGACTTGGATATTAAATATCATTTCCATTAGTTGTTCATTGTCATTAGATACCCTCCCACACAATTAAAACATTTGTAAAACTTGTCAAAAACAATATAACTTAACTCAGGGTGTTTAAGGCCTGTAAACACACAAAAATAAATAAATAATAGCTTTGAAAATAATGTATATTGTATAAATTTATAGAAAGCAACATTTATTTATAAATCATGAACAAGATTCACTTCAATCTTCATGCCATTCATGAAAAACAAAGTGAAGTTGGCTACAAGATATTTCTCATTCATACTTCGTAAATTGATATTATTTCTTATTTATATATATTTATTTTTTTAACCGGTAAACGTTGTTATCAAATTTGTGAGTTAACTCTTTCATTTTATCGTTTTTGCATTTCTAGCATACAAAGACGTGTTGAATCATTTTAAACTCGTGCTAATTGTAAACTCGATTAAACTTATAAATTCACATATTGAGTTTAATATTTATATGTTTCCAGTTTATAAAACTATGTTAATTGACTCTTAAGCTAGTGTTAACTTTTTCAATTTAATTATATTCAATGGTTTTATATATAAATTTTATATAAATTTCTATTTGATGTAATAAAATATGAATATTGATTGATCTAATTTTAATTATTTAGATTTAAAATATATTTAAATCAAGTTATTGTCATTTTTTATATTATAGTTATTTAGTTACAAGCTATTAATATATAATTATTGATAAAAATAAACTCTTATGAGCTTATAATTTGAGTTCACGAGTTTATGTAATTGTCACAAGTTTCTACATTTTACAGAATGGCATGATTTCTCACTGGCAGTTTAGTTTTTTTTTCCTTAGACATATATATTCATGTTGGCAATATATATATTCATAGTTTAGTACTCGACCAAATCATTTGTTATTCTATTTATGCTTATAATAGATATGTAAGGTAACCTCTTAAAATTGATTGCATATAAGGGCGTGCATTTAATCTCTTGTTCATTGAATCTATATCTAATACAAAATGTACATTCACGGTTCACCCACTGTTTCTGAACAATGTATCGTTTTGCACATTTAATTTATATGAGATTGTAAGAGATAATTTCATATTTTTTAACTTTTTTAACCTAATCAAGGCCAACAAAAAACCTATGCATATATATAAAAAAAAAAAACCTAACGCCTTCATTGTAACAAGGAATCCATAAAATTAATTTGATCATGGAATTTGTGCTTTTCACCCACGCATAATAATGGGTTTTCAAAGGTTAATTTTTGTTAATTAATTTAGTCATATTAACATTGCAGAAAAATATAGAAGATAATCTCTTATTTTCAAAAATACCAACGAACTTGTTGAAGTAATTTTGCATCTTGAAATATAGTTAACGAACTCCAAAAGAAAAATAAAACAATTCCCACTATTTAACTACATTAATGAATTCATAATTTTCTTTCATAGTTTATTTATTAAATTATTTATAATTAATTACTACGTACGCTGCTTCATTAACTTTTTTAAAATTAATTATTCAAGCAACTCTGGCATGAACTTCAAAAAATAAATTCGTCTATTTACCATCCAAATCACACTAATAAAGGCAAAAAAAATTTGCGAGCCGTGTACATTGAAATAGTGACTTCACTTTCTTCTCACGATAACATTCTAACATAGTCAGAGAACTATAAAAGGACGAAATAAAAGCAAGAAGGAAAGTAGAAATCACTTTCAAGTAACTATCTTTTTTTCACCAAAAAGTTTTTATCTTTATTTTAAAAAGCATATCCTCAATATTTAATTATCATATCTCAACACAATCCATGTCCTTTCTTTCCTGGCTAATTAAGATTGATTCAAAAATGTCTATGATAGGAAGTTAGAAACCAGATTAAATGTGTTAAATAAAATTCTTCAAGGGTGTATTGTTCAAAACTTAAATAAAAATAATAATGAGACATTTAATACAAGAAAATAATCTAATACTAATATAAATAACCAAAAATTAAGGGTAAGACGAGTGCAGCTCTTTTTTAGCCCAAAGTAGAACAAGTGGGCTTTACTTAAAACGTCAGTTTTGCTAGACTCATATTTATTTCTCATCCTATGACCTAGCTATATGTGGGCTTTAAATTAAATTAAGTTGTAGGTTTTGTGTATCATCTAAATTCTAAATTTACATTAAATAGCTGAATAACCCCACATTTCTCACAATAATCTTTTGAGTAATTGTTGTCAATTATTGATAAGACTAGATGTCTCATTCCATTTAGTTACATTTTACAAAACGGCATTCTAAAATGATTTATTAATGTAAAAAAAAAAGTGTCCTAATTCAAAAGGTATATGTGCAGTGAAACCATTGAAGGTTATTGTTACCAAAACTTTGGGATACATTCTAAAAGGGTCAAAAGTCAATTTGAGAAACTGTATATTGAAATTTGAGATTTTGCTTCCTTTTTAGAGTTACAATTAGTCAAAGTTAAGGTTTATCACAGTAAGAATCACAATCCCAAAGTCAGCAACCAACTGTACAAATTCCATTATTAGTAACTTCCCTCTTGGCAGGGTGACAACAGACCAAATAAAGGGAATTCTATTAAAATACCATATGAAATTCTAAAACTTCAAAATGGCTACTCAAATTGAAAAAAGCTAATTTAGCCTTAGGGGTGGAATCTAGATTATTGCATTTTGGTGATGTGACCCCCACTGACACAAAGAGATAGAGGAGAAAGAGAGAGATTGACAGATGAACGAGTTTGTTAATTCCATAACGATTATTGTTACTCACGTTATGAGTATTATTATTTCTACTACTGATTATGTCAAAACACGTTCACCAACTTTAAATATAAAATTAGGACGTACGGACTTATTAATTTAATTACGAGTCTTATTATTTCCGCTACTGTTTATGTCACTTAAAATGACATAAATAGTAGTGAAAATAAAAAGACTCATAAGGTAAATAACATGATTCGTTATCACCCTCTCTTTCTCTCCCATCTATCAGTGTCAAATATCTCTCTCTTATATCAGTGTGCATCAGCAGAGTCACATCAACCAAATTGAAAAACTCAGATTCTAACCCTAAAGACAAATTGTCTTTTTCCAATTTCAACAGCCCTTTTGTGGTTTTAGAATTTCATTTAGTATTTAAATAAAATTTCCCCAAAAATATATATACTCCTTATTATTTTTTCTTTATACATATATATTATATAGATACACACACCGACAAAATACATCCTTTCATTCTTACCAAAATAAAATTGATTTTGTTTCCAAAAAAAAAAAAATTGATTAGAAAGGGTGGTCCATAGAGACCGCATTTTAAATACTAAATTAGAACTCTAAGAGGCATAACCCGTGAGGGGAGGGGTTTTTCTACTAACTATTTTCCCCACTTCCTCTCCACTTAATTCACAATCACTGGATTATGATTTAATGATTGAAATTTAATGTTAGGTAACAAATTTATAATTTTAGATTTTACCTAGCATTAAATCTCAATCATTAAAGTATAATCCAATAATTTGAATTAAGTGGTGGAAATGATAATTAGTGGTGATGTAAATTAATAATTAATGTTATAAATAACTGAAAATTCGAAAACCACTACGACTTAAGTCTGAATTTAAGTAAGCGGAGAGATAAATAAGGAATAAGTTTATTAGGACAACTACGACTTAGGTTTGAGTTTAAGAGGAGAGATAAATAAGAAATAAGTTTGCCAAGACGACTACGATCTAATTTTGAGTTTAAGTAAGCAGAGAGATTAACAGGGAATAAGTTTGCTAAACCTTATAGTTGGTCTCACCATACTATTAACTCCTTCTCAATCCATGGAGATGAGTAATTTGAATGACATTATGGTTAGTAAAATTTAATTAAATCCTAAATTTTTAATGTATGGTCTTTTTATCTTTTTGGGAAGGTTATATATATATATATATATATATTGTATGCATATGTGAATGGTCTTTTTTGCCCTTTGTTGACGTGAAATTAAGCCATAGGTTTTGTGTGTTTGGGAGTGCGTTTTGACATCTAATCATCCTATTGAAACCATAAAATGAGCGATTGTAATATTTTGTGTTTGGGATAGCTTTTCGGCTATTGGACTATTGAGACAAAAGTGACTTATAAGTCACAATTTGTAATTTTTGATGGGAAATGATTTAAAAAGATATGAATCATATCATATGTTATATTTTATTATTTTATATATTGATTTATAAATTAAACAAAATAGTTTGAAAAAGAAATGATAAATTTTAATACTTTAAAATAATGTAATTAGAATTATTAAAATTATCTAAAAAAATCAATTAAATCTTATAATTAAGATCTGATGGAGTATAACTTTTGCTCCCTCACTCCTCGTCTCTCCCAATCATGTAAAGTTGACTATATAAATCACACTACATAATCTAATATTTATAAAAATTTAATTATAAATAAGTCAATTTTTTCATCTTAGGCTCGTGTGCGTCACTATGCACATTTGTGCAAGTATGTATGTATACCGCACGTTTTTTATTATGTTCAAACACATCACAATTCGTCATTTGAGCCATTATTGTCAGATATTATATTTGTTTGAGTATCTTAGCTTCTAAATGTAACGCACAAGGTAACCGAATACAGTGCGCGTTTAGGCCGATATCTGTTTACTGTGACTGTAAACGCTCGGACAACTGTATTATAAATATTTTTCATGCTATTATATTTTCCTTCCACCATCTTTGTGATTTGGTTGCATTCTAACAAGTTCGAGCGTTCTAAAATATAATTTTTTTAATTAAGTATAATCCATTAACGCCAAAAAAAAAAAAACACAATGTATCCTTGTTCAAAAAGCAGTGAAATCATTAAAAATTCTTATTACCATAATTTTGGATATATTTCAGAGGGTCACTACATGACACTAGTCAAAGAAATAAAACTGAATATTGAGAATTGAGATTTCTGATTTCACTTCCTTTTTAGTGTTACGTTTTAGTCAAAGGTTTTATCAGAATTACAAACCCAAAATCAGCAATCATGCAGAAAAATCGATTGCAAGTAACTTTCGTTCCACCCATTAGAGGAAAACTTTAAATTTAGATTATATTTAAATTAATTTTTGAAAATAGTTTTTAGGGAAAATGACACTTAAATAACACTTGAATTTTTAAAACCCAAAAAAGTTTGTTAGCATTTTTAAAAGACATCAAAGTACCACGGATCAAATTGGGTTTTTTTATGTTTTTAAAGGGAAAAGTGATACGGACACTAGTGAATTCTATTGCTCTTATGGGTAATCTCATTACTCTTATAGCGAAAAATCCCTTCTCTCATTTGTTTTCTAAATTTACTAAAGTGAAAAGTGTTTCGGAAACTGGCAAATTACATTTCTCTTATAGGTAATCACATTACTCTTATAATGAAAATCTCATCTCTCCTCTGTCATGGGTATATTTCTCTCTTCTCTGTCACTATGGATCAGTGTCAGTGTCAGATGAATAGTGACAGTGAATAGTGACAGAAGGAGAGAGAAAAACATAAATCAGAAAATTGTAGCGAATTCCATTATTTTTATAACGAAAATCATGTTACTGTTAACATCTAAAATTTAAAAATTCAAATTCCTTCATTAAGTTTTTGATATTCTAATATATATTTTGGAGTTTTAAAAATTTAAATAGAATTTTATCTAATTTTTATGAATTTTAAAATAAATATATAAAAATAATTTGATTTAAGTTTGCATAAACTTAAATTTCAAACTTTGGTTTTGGTTTGAGAGTTTTCTTAAACGGACCCCTAATCATTATCTCCTTTATTTTTTTATTTTTAATAATAAAAAGTACAAATACGTGAATCTGACAAAGAATGACTAGAAATGTCACAAAATCCGTTGCGTCGTAAAGTCATGCCCATTGACGGATTTACTATCAAATTCAACGACTCTCACTGTCCCATAACACACGTACGAACAAGCCTTTTCCTCTGCTTTCTTATGAGCTGTAATGTTCCTATTGGTTGATTTGCATCCATCTCATTTATTACCGTGCACCTCCACACACCGTATCTTCTCCCACCTCTGACAAGATGCCAACCCACACGCGCGTGAGATACTCGCTCCGAATCGGGATTGTGGCAGCAGACATCACGATCCCCTGTTTTTAGCAGCGGGCCCCACGCTAACCTTTTCTCTCTCCTCACCCCTCCTCCCCCCTATATATTTCAATTTTCATTACTCTCATAAAAGAAATCAAGGCAGAGAGAGAAGGAAATAGTGAGAGAGAGAGAGAATATAAATTTGTGAATGGAGGAGAGTGAAGGAAGAAGCTGAGGAAGGAGACGAATCAGAAGGGTTTACGAAATTGATGGAAGCTTTTTAAAAAAAGAAATTGAGAGCACACAGAAGAAAGCCCTTGACTTTGAGTCACAGCTAGTCAGCTCCACTAATTTTATTATTATTATTGCTGTTAAAAATTATTTATTTATTTTCCTCTTACATGTCTCTTTCTCTTGCACAGATCCGAGGGAGAGAGAAAGCGAAGGATCTGAAAAGCTCATAACTCTCTTGGCTGTACTGTGCAACCAAACCAACCAACAGGCTGTTATTATTTGTTTTTTAACTTTCCTCACTGTCTGAATTTAAAGGTATCGTTTTTCTCCGTACCCTCGGTTGGTTTCTGTTCCATCCACCATTTGTTCCCCCTTTGTTTTTTTTCCACTTTTCTTCTGTTCTCTCTCTGTTTCTATCGAACAAGGTGAAAAATGAGAGAGAAGATTTCAGAGGGTATTGCCAAATTGGCCATTTCGCCTAGATTTGCCTGCGATGATCTTGAAAAGTCAGTGAGATGAATCCTTTGTTTCCTCTGTTTCCTTTTCTCCTTTCTCAGTCTCTTTCAGAATTTTTCATTACTGACAAAAGTTTTCTGTTCATGGGATTTTAATCTCGTATCAAAAGGAAACGTCTCTTCTTCTTCTTCTTCTTCTTCTGCTGTTCCTCTCTGTCCATTTCTATATAAAGCAGAGGCTTTTCTTCTGTGAGGAGGGAGAGAGAGAGAGTAGTTTGGAAGCCATGCATGAATGTTGACCATGGAACAACTTTTTCGGTTCTTCTTATCTCTAGTGGAAAAGGGAAAATTCGTTTTTGTTTTTGTCAGTTTCGCAGCTTACCTTCAATATTTTGGAGGTCAAAAAGTTGAAGAGTGAAATCATCCAAAAAAATCCCCAAAAAAGTGCCTTGACTGAAGTGATTGCTACAGTGAGAGAGAGAACAAAATCAAAGTCGGAGAAAAAGGGGAACAGAAAGAGAGATAGAACCCCAAAAAATAAAATAAAATCCCTCACCTTTTTCTTTCTCTGGTTTTATTGAATTATGCTGGTAATTATTGAAGTATAAATTCGATTTGTGCGGCTGTTTACTGTTCATCGTCGTCATCATATTTGTGCGATGTTTCTGATGAGAGGATTGGTTTGCAGAAAATGGATCAGCATCATCATCAGGGGCATGTTGAGATGGGTCTTCTTGGGGAAAACAGCTTCGATCAGAGTTTGATTTCGAGGATTAGGGACAATGATGGATATGAGAGTCGTTCTGGAAGTGATAATTTTGATGGAGTTTCCGGCGAGGATGATCAGGAAGCCGGCGACGATACACCTAATCAGAGATCCAAGAAGTATCACAGACACACTCCTAACCAAATTCAAGAGCTTGAAACGTAATAATCACTCTCATTACTCTTGTTCACATTAATTTTGTTTCTTTTGATTTATTCATCTGGTAATTAATTTTTTTTTTTTTAGTTTCTTCAAGGAGTGTCCTCATCCTGACGAGAAGCAAAGACTGGAACTTAGTCGGAGGCTTAACTTGGAGACTAAACAAGTCAAATTCTGGTTCCAAAATCGAAGAACCCAAATGAAGGTAAATTATAATTTGCAGAGTCATGAATCAGCGGCCTGCACGATTTATTCTTTTTGGGGAAACTAAAATATTAATTTCTTTAATTGTTAAAAAGCAGTTATATTACCACTTCAAGGGGATGAAGGGGATTAAAAAAAGTGCTCATTCCCTTCGATTTAAAATTTTAAAAGAGAGTGGAGTAAAAATATACTTCTCTTCTCTCTTATTTTAATTCCTTCTAAATTGGGTCTAAATTAGGATTTTTTTGGAGGGGAGCTGAATATTGGGACTAATCTGCCTCTATAATATTTGTCATTTGCCACATGGTTCCACAGTAGGCCCTTTCTGGTCTTAGACTCTCACCATCAACGCCCTTCATTTGCTTTCTGCTAAAAATGTTGTTACCCGCAATTCCCTGTGTTGTCTCACCGTTCGTTTCCTTGTTGGTCATTGGATATTTGCCTAATCATATATTTTCTGCTAGTTTCGTATGCGTGTAACTAGCTCATCTTTTTTGTTTTTCACCCGGTATTCTTGAAACTTGATAATAAAGAGGCGTTCTTTCCAAACTCAGTTTTGGCCTCCAAATCTGTTAGCATAATATCGTATTTCGTTGTTGGCTACAACAAAATAATATCATATTAAGTATACCAACCATCTGATATCTAATACGAGTATTGCATTTGATTAAGTTGAACGATCTTGCCTATGTCTGTTGTGCTTAGTATATCTTTAGTGTCTTTGTTTACGCATTTCATTGTAGTGTCTTTGTTCTTCCAGGTATTTGGCGATAGAAAAATGTGAACAAGATTAAACCAAAAAAGCTGGACATTAGCAATAAATAAATAAATAATTGAAGAATGTTACTAATTTTACCCCAAAAAAAAAAATGATGGGTAAAGTTTAGCTTTGTGGTTCAAAGTTCAAACATGAAATTTGTTCATTTTATTTTTAAAAATATATCATATCAATAAGAGATGAAAATATTATTATGTCAGTTTTTATATACAAATTAACAATATGGTCAGTTAAGAGTGATTTTTCATCAATTATGTAATTTATTTTTAGGTGTAAACTAATTTAAATAATTAATATAAGTACAAAATATAAACTATTATACAAGGGTGAAATAGTAAATTAGTCATTGTCACTCCCTCTTAAACCAAACAAATTATCATTAAAAATTTATTCCCTTCCTTCCCCCTCCAACCAAACCAAACAAGATAAATTTCATTATTTTCTTATATTCCCTCCCTTCAAACAAAACAGGTCCTGAAGAGTAGTATATATTACCACTCTGGCCTTCAATAATCGGGTAAGATCATTGGGTAAGAGTTGTTTCACCTTAAATAATTAAAGGTCACGGTTTCAATCCTTTGAGAATGATCCATATGGGTCCTGGCTTGATCTAAATTTGTCTGGTTTGTAAATTTGAAGGGGTTGATTAGAATATCAAGTGCTCTTAAAGAAAAAGAACAATATATATTTATTATTGAGGATCTGTTGGGTTGGTGCATTATTAATGAAGGTTTTTTTTTTTTTTTTTTGTCTTTTGAATTTTGAAAATTATTACCAGACCCAGATGGAGCGCCATGAGAATATGATACTGAGGCAAGAAAATGACAAGCTGAGAGCAGAGAACACTATGATGAAGGAAGCCATGGCCAGCCCAATATGCAGCAACTGTGGAAGTCCAGCCATTCCTGGCCAAATCTCATTTGAAGAACACCAACTAAGGATCGAAAATGCTCGCTTAAAGGACGAACTGAACCGTATCTGTGCCTTGGCCAACAAGTTTCTGGGAAGACCAATCTCAACCATGGCTCTTGCAGGCCCAAATTCTGGGCTTGAACTAGCCATTGGAAGGAACAATAGTAATAACACTTTCACTGGGATTGGTAGTATTGGTGTTGTTGGATCAAGCTTTCCTATGGGACTTGATATGGGGATGATGCAGATGGGAAATAATGATCAAATACAGGCTGAGAGATCTATGCTTATAGACCTTGCTTTGTCTGCTTTGGATGAATTAATGAAGATGGCTCAAGGAGATGCCCCTCTTTGGATGAAGACCTTGGGTGGTGATAACGAAGTGCTGAATCTTGATGAGCATGCTCGGATTTTTCCTCCCTGTCTTGGTCCAAAACCTCCTGGTTATGTCACTGAAGCTACCAGAGAAACTGCAATAGTGATGATGAACAGTTTGGCTCTTATCGAAACATTGATGGACACGGTATATATATAATAGCAACATTACCTTAATTTTTCTGAATGCAATTTGTTTGATGGTCGTCTTATTGCTTTTGTTTGAGCAATTCTCTGGGAATAATGTAAATGCAGAATCGTTGGGTGGAGATGTTTGGAGGCATAATTGCTAGAGTTGTGCCTCTTGATGTGGTGTCAAGTGGCGTGGGAGGGACTAGAAGCGGTACTTTGCTCGTGGTATGCATATTAATATTTCTCTCCTGTGGTTTTTAATATAAGATCTATTTCAACGAAGAAACTAAACTACAAACTAGAAAAGACAGACTGGAGGGAGTATATATCAAATACATATACAAGACAATATTTTTATTTGTATCTTGAAACTAATATGTGTGTGTGTGTGATGATTATGAGTTTTTTCTTTCTATAGTTGGAAGCTGAGCTACAAATGCTGTCGCCGCTGGTGCCAGTTAGGCAAACGAGGATGTTGAGATTATGCAAGCAGCAATCGGAAAACCAATGGGCAGTGGTTGATGTTTCAGTTGAGAGTGGTCGTGACCCCACCAATGCACACCCCTTTCTCAGATGCAGGAGGCTTCCTTCTGGCTGCATTGTCCAAGATATGCCCAATGGTTACTCCAAGGTACGTACGTTATATTTATTCCTCTTCATATTATAATATAGGATCTCGTATCATAGTAGTGGTGGAAATTGCAATACTATCTCACCCAATGTGCATCAAGGATTGTACTGAGAGGACCGACATATTCAGAATTCAGATGTATTAGCTGGAGCTGCTTGTTCTTGTCTGTGCCGTATACTTAGCCTTGAGATGAGTGAATAGAGGCTTTTGCATGCTTTATATGAATAACGTGAAAGTTCATTCTTGGTTCCATTATATATATATATATATCTTACTTTATCTACCTACGTCGGCATCTAAAGATTTATTATTATTATTTATATATATATATATCTTACTTTATCTACCTACGTCGGCATCTAAAGATTTAATCTTGGGTTTTTCCATGTTAATTGTGTGAAAATCTGAGCCATGATGCTTCTATTTCTCTTATAAAGATACAATATTTGTTTTCACTGTGCCCGAGAATGTAATGACTGTACAATAATTTGTGTGTGTGTGTGTGTGTGTTAGATCCAGGTGAGAGATGTTAGTCCGTGTCTTTTACTTTAGAACGTATAATAATACGCCATAAAATTAAATCCCAACAACAGGCTTAATTTCATGACTTGATTAAATGAGGTTAATTTATATTATTGCAGGTTACTTGGGTGGAGCATTGGCAGTATGATGAGAATGTGGTGCACCAACTTTACCGTCCGATGGTGAACGTCGGCGTTGGCTTCGGTGCTTATCGATGGATGGCCATCCTCCACAGGCAATGCGAATGCTTGGCCATCCTCTTGTCTTCTTCCATCCCCAACGATGACCACTCAAGTATGACACTATATATATATTTATGTTCTCACTCCACTTCGTAAAACATTGATGTTCTTTCTGATGGACACGGTTTGTTGTACTGTGTGACAGCACTGAGCCAAGGTGGCCGGCGAAGCATGGTGAAGCTGGCACGGCGCATGGTGGACAACTTCTGTTCTGGGATAGTGGTTTCGTCTGGCCGGCGGTTGGACAGCCTTCATGTGGATACCATCGGAGAAGACGTCAAGATTATGACTCGGACCAATGAAGGCGGCGAGCCCGGCGATCCTCCCGGAGTCATGCTCAGCGCCACCACTTCCTTCTGGCTGCCTGTGTCACGCCAAAGGTTGTTCGATTTCCTTCGCGACCAACACCGGAGATTCGAGTGGGACATCTTGTCCAGTGGCGCCGGAACCATGCAGGAAGTGGCTGTCATCGCAAAAGGACAGTCACATGGTAACTGTGTTTCTCTTCTCCGTGCAAACGTAAGTGTAGTGTCTTTTAATTTTCTCTCCTCCATTTCGATTTTTTCATAACAATTTGCTTGCTGATGATGAACGTGTATATGTATATATACACGAATTCTTCAGTGTGTTAACGGCAACGAGACGGGCATGGTGATACTGCAAGAGACATGGACGGACGCGACGGGGTCGATGGTGGTTTATGCACCGGTGGATGTGCAGTCGCTGAACGTGGTGATGAGTGGCGGTGATTCTTCGTACGTGGCTCTCTTGCCTTCTGGCTTTGCCATTCATCCCGACGGTACAAACGGCCACGGCGGCAGCAACGGGAGTCCGGGCAGTGACAATGGCGGCAGCGGTGGAGGAAGCCTGTTGACAATAGGGTTGCAGATAATGGTGAACAGCCTGCCAACGGCGAAGCTGACGGTGGAGTCCGTAGAAACAGTGAACAATGTGATGACGGCCACAGTTGAGAAGATCAAAGACGCGGTCAGAGGTGGATGAAGACGGTGGTGACAGTGGAGTATGATACTCGGATTTAGGGTTTGGGTTTAGAAAGGAAAGGTTTAGAGTCAAGAACGAACCACGAAAGAAAAAGGCAGATATATGGTGGGAGTTGGTGGTTCGGGTATTGACTCGTTGACCTTTGACTTTTGTCTGGGATCTCTATTTGTCCTTGAGTCTTTGTTTTTTGCCCTATATCTCTCTATGCTTTTTTTTTTAATGTTTTATATTTATGATTATTAGTGTTTGTTATGGTTCATGCGTTTTATGTTATGATATAGGCTATAAAGTTGGGACTTGTCTGTTCAATTCATTCCTCATTCCTTGTCTTTTGCTTGTTGCTTCCATATACACATGCTCGGTTTTATACCCAAATCTGTCTCATTTCTTTTTGTTGCATGTGGCCCCTAATGGCAAATTTATTAAAATAATATAAACAGTAAAAAAAATATTAAAATGCTACACTTTTATAAATATATACTCACATACTGCAAGCAAACTCGCCCTCTTAGAGGGTAATTTGGAACTCCTACTTCACTTTGGCAAGTTATGTGAAATGGGGAGGGGAGAGAGCGAGAATTAAATGGAACTCGCCCTCCACAAGGGCGAGTTCACTGATATCTGACAGCTCCCTCTAGGAGGGCGAGTTCCATTTGATTCAATATTTTGAATCAAATGGA